>LPNX010566348.1:193246-234384 GCA_001517045.1 Pseudotsuga menziesii | reverse complement strand
GGTCAAATTTTTTTAAAAAATCGCGCTTTTTGCCAGCCGAAAAATCGGCCCCAGGGAAAACCCGCGATTTTTCCGATTTTTGCCGATTTTTCGGCGAGTTTTTCAACACTGGTTATTACTGGCCTACTTTGTTCAAATATGCATTTGCCTTTGCTAGGAAATGTCAAGAGTGTCAGAGAGCAGGTGGAAGACTAAAGAAAGCCGCATTACCTCTCCAGCTTGTTGTTGTCGAAGTTCCATTTCAACAATGGGGTTTGGACATTGTTGGTCCAATTACACCGGCTTCCTCACAATAGCACAAATACATTCTGACAACCACCGATTATTTCACTAGATGGATCGAAGCCATCCCCTTGTGAGTGGTTAACTCAGAACAAGTGATATCATTCCTTATTTTTTTTATTGTCACCAGGTTTGGCGTTCTCGAATCTTTGATTTTTGACAATGCAACCTATTTTTCTTCTATAAAATTAACTGAATATGCATTGGAAAAGGGTATAAAATTAAAGTATTCAGCTAATTACTATCCTCAAGGTAATGGATTAGTTGAATCCTCCAATAAAAACTTAATCAAAATTTTGAAACGCACAATGGTTAATCATCATAAAAATTGGCACAACACCTTATCAAATTCCCTGTGGGCTGACAAAGTGACTCCCAAGGCCACCATAGGTAATTCTCCTTTTTTCCTGGTATATGGTAAAGAAGCTATTTTTCCTCCCCATCTATTTTTACCCTCTCTATAGCTCTCCCAGTCAGTGCAGGAGACATCATGTTCTGCCATGGAACATCAGATTAATACTCTACTTAAACTGGAGGAAGAAAGAGAGTTGGTCAGAAAAAAATTTGACCAACACCAGAAGACAGTGAAACGCTGGTTCGATCACAGAAAATCAACCAGTAGGGATTTGGAAGTAGGTGACCTAGTTCTGAAATGGGACAAAGAGCACAAAGACAAAGGAAAATATACCAAGTTCCAATGCCTATGGTTGGGACCGTTTATCATTATAGAAAAAATTGGTCTTGGCACATCCAGGTTGCAGACGCTGGAGGGAGACATCGAGAACCTTCCAGTAAATGGCCATCTAATCAAAAAATATTTCTGCTGATACCCATTAGGGGAATATCCTGTACATACCTTGTGTGGTTTTCTTGGTTTGTGGAACTTTTTAGTGTGCTCATTTTATTTGTTTGCTTTGAATATCCCCTCACATATATTTGTTGTTTTATTTGCATAATTTCTGAGAGTGATCAATTCATTTAATCTTGGGTTGATGACTTTTCACCGAATCTTGTGGTTGACCTACAAATCATGCATCATGATATTACTATCCTAAATATTGTCATGCTGTTTTACTTCTTGAACAGTGGACGGTTTTTTTCGTCTTTCTAAATTTTACCAGAAGCTCCTAGATCATGTAAATATAAATTAATAAGATCAGTCTCCGCAATGATTTTTCCAAAAGGGTTAGGGCAGTATTTGTCGAGGTTATCTATTTAAGTTGTTTACGCCACCCCCTCTCGTTAAGAGAGGTAGACTTGCCTCCCCATCTGCTAAGACAATCTCATTCGAGATTAAATATAACTACAATCTGGCCATGGTTGGATTTGAATACAAAAACAATTAATTTTTGACATAATCTGAAGGACAGAGGGTCTCATCATGAGCCAGTCTATTCAGGATCATAGATTTGCGTTCAGTAACATTTTCGCTTCCGGTCACCAAGCCGGGACAGTGGCCCTTGGATAAAACACCAAGGGATAAAAGGTCTCATCACGAACCGATTTATTTGCTGTAGTGCAGATTGGTGACTAACATGGTTACTACCTGGTTACCAAGCTAGAGCAGTGGCCTTCAGGTATGTTCAAAAAAAAAAACAAAAGAGAGAGAGAAAACAATAGTAACATTTCAACCTAACCAGAATTGTCTATCTATAACTAGCAGATGGGATACTGGCATTCTTTGGGCTTTGAAGCAACCCTGTTGAGGCTATGGACGCCTGCTGGCAGCAGGGCCATGCTTGTGGTATTAAGACTTTATTCTTCAAAACCAAGTCATCTACAGTCGTACTTCATTTGGATTCACTCTTGTGAGAGACCTGGTCTTTATCAAATAAATAATTAAATGTATAAGTTTCTAGTAAGTTTTAGAAGCATGAAATCCCTGAATCTGTTTGAGATGCAAAATAGTGACTTTTGTATAATGGTATACATGGGGGATCTAATTTCTTTTTGATTGCATGATTTTAGGTCAAGAAAACAGAGATAACTGTTTTGCCCAGTCAGTCGCCATCTGTTGTGCTCCTACTCAACAACCTTAAAAAACAAATTTCATCAAGCAAAATGAAATTTTGCTTGATGGAATGTTTGAATTTCGTAGTTCAAGTTATCAAATCAGGAGCTACTGAAATGGTGAAATTCCATTTGTTTTTATAACCTTGGGAACTATGGTTATTTGGCAAAGGGTCATTATATTAAAATCATTATTTTGAATGGATTTGTGTCTTGAAATTAGGGGATAAGCTTTTGGTTTATATGCCTCTCACCATAAGCCTTATTTGAACATTTATTATTTGGTGTATTTAATTCGTATTTCAATTGCAAATTTTACAAGGGTATGGAACATGAAAGACTCACTATTTCACGTTGGGGTGATTCATTAAAAGTTCATGCAAATTTTCATCCTTAAGGTCTATCCTCCAATCTTTGAATTATGCAATTAATATCGACCTTTGTATTATTCCTCATATGTGGCTTATATTCGCCATTTAATGGTTGGGGTTGATATAATGGATTAAGTCATGTGTTTTCATGTAGCATGTTCGCCATTTCCGAAGGTTGAAATTATTATATAGTAAGGTTGATGTATCAGCATCCAAGGTTCATTCCTTATGGTTGCTTTGATCCGTGTCGCCATATCCAAATCCGATCCACTTGATTGAAGGCTGATATGTTATCATTATATACGTACAGAATTATTTGAATGACATTTAATTGCAGTATGAGCGTAGCATCGTGTCTCCTTTCCCATTGAACACCTGTGCTTCATTCAATTTGTGGTGTTATTTCGATCAAGCCTAATAAATTATGGCAAAGTGAGGTTGTTCTGGAGTCTTCAACGTCTCTTTCCATTATTGTGATCACCTCTCTGTGTAATCATTCCTGTTCGCTCATGCCAATTTTGCAGGGTTCCTGTCTGAGTTTACCCATGCCGTATTTCCCTTATGAAGGAGTCGGGTTTCATTGTTTATGGTTCTTACTTGGTTTGCGTCCCAAATGGTCTCCCTCCAATGTTCTGGGTTATTGCAATCCGTTGTATCTCCTCTGTGCGCAACTGTGTGCATTCACGCTCGTAACCATGGCCCCGGTTGTTAGGGTCGAACCTAATAATAAAAAGCTTCTTGATGAGAACCCAGAACTCTTAGCCAAAGTAGAGACAGTTGGGTGGCTTCCTTTTATTCGCAAATTCACAGATTCGAACCCTGAAGTTACCAGGTTGTTTGCCCTCTCGTTGGTTGATGCTAGAGTTAAGGTGGTCGACCTCCAGTTCAGAGTTGATCAGCACTCAGTCACCTTGGCCACGACCTACCTTTAGCAAGTGAATGCTGGTTTAAATCCAAACAGATGAAATCTACTGAATGGAGGCAGATGTTAAAAAACCCCTACCAGGACGTGTCTTTCAGGGCTGGTGTGTCGCGCAAGTACTTCAAAAAGGAATGGAGGCTTGTGGGCCTGTGTTGGATGTCATTCACAGGTATGTTACTTGCGAGGGCCGTCTTTCCTCTACATATGTTTATCATCTTAGGTTGATAACTGTATTTCTTGGTTTGCCTATCAAATTACCTCATTACTTAGTCCAGAGTATGAATAAGATGTCAATGGCCATCAAGAAAGGGCCTAAGAATATCGGTCGGAGTCTTTTCCACCATGGTCTTGTTAGAATGTTAGTGGAGAGGGAGTTGTCCAAAATAAATCAGACTTGGGACCATTTTCTTGAACAGAATAGTTTCATGGCATTTTTCCATTATCAATTCGATTGCATAGAGGAATGTTTTAGGCATCAGCAGCCTGGTGAAGTCCCAACTCCACCGGCACATAATCCCCTGTCAAACCCTAATAGTCATGTAAACCCTAGTGTACACGAGGATTGTACTCCCGCTCCTATGTGAAGCCCTGGCACTCCCGTGCATCCTAAGCGAAGGAGGGAATCTGTAAACCTTTCTCCGGTAACACCGAACCGTAAGGATAAACCCTGTGGAGAGACGAGCAAGAAGCCAAATGTTAAGGTTACGAGCAGATTCACTAGGAGTATGGTTGTTAAAGCCAATGCTGTTAAGCCTTCTGAGAAGAATATTGAAGACATTGAAATGGTTGTATTGGATGAAGAGGAAAATGGAACTGTCCAGCATGATGGCCCTGATATAGACCCCGAGCCTGTGAACAATCCTGTAGAGCACGACCCTCATATTTCTCATAAAGATCCCCAAGTGGACTCTGCGCCAAATCCTCAAACCAAGAACAAACTTGTTGAAGCGAATCTTCCTGGTTCATATCGAATTAGTGAAGCAGTTCACCCATTATTCGTTAATTGTTTGCTGGATAAGATACGTCGAATGGAGTTAGAAATGACGGAGATGGTGGCATGTAGTGATTCTGTGAAAGATGAGAATATGAGGTTGCAGGAGAAATCCGATTCATCTTATAAATGTATCCTATGTCTGAAGAGACACAAGAATAATCTAATCCGGAGAATTCTGAAACTTCAACATGCAAATCATAAAAATAAGGAAAGAGTTAGTGAGCTGAATGCTTAGGTCACTTTGATGCAGCTTAAAGGTCATTCACAGACTCTTTTTTCTCAAATTCTGACGACTGGTGTTAATATACAGGTTTTTAATACCCTTGCTAGGCCCTAGCGTGTTGGGATACTTACATTTTGTCCATAGAAAATATTTTCAGGTTTGAATTATGTAAATAGAAGCGGCAAAAGACATGAAGTTATTTTTGTTTTCCAGGTATTGTTTTGAGTTAATCCGTGGGTTATGTAATTTAGTTTATTTACCCTCGCGTTGTGCTAATTCTCACTGTGTGATCTTGCAGATGATTTGGTTGTTTTTCCTGATGCGCCTTTCTTGGAGTTTGATGATCCCTCATTCTCAGGATTATTTCCGAAGATGTATGAATGAATCAGTTGAAACCGTTTTCAATTGTGGATACGCTGTCTTCCAGGTGTCACTAATTTACTAGTGCCTTCATCATTTTATGATTTAGCACTATAGGGCGAGTCTTTTCAATTTTGAGATATCGTAACGCATATAGAAAATGACAATTTCATTTGTCATTTTTCTGTTTTGAATGAAATTGGTTAAGATTACGATGATGTAGATTCCTATTTTCTAGAACTATCTCTATACGAGATTGAACATATTTAAGGAGACAGGGTTTACTGTAAAGGGGGTCGATGGTTGGGGAAAGAGACTAGGTAGGATCACTTTATCATTTCTCTATAGCCGAGACAATTTCTTGTTGGGAGTTACAACATCTTTTTACTGAAGATATTCATAAGTATATTTGTAGTATTTTTACTATGGAGATGTACTTATAGTATCATATCATCTTGTTATTTCTTTTTACAGTGTTTATGTTTTGTTACTTTTCTTTAAAGAAATGTGCAAATGCATCATGTTAAATTGTCGATCTATGCTAGTTTAAGTTGCGAATTTATGTCATATAGTAGATTCTAATGTTATTGTTATAATATATGTGATATACTAAGTTCTGTGTGTTGTCTTGTTCCTTTTCAGAATTTCTCCTGAATGTTTTCAGGATTGTATGTACAGTATTATTATTTACAAGTTGATTCCAGGGTTAATATTATCTTGCTTCTGATCAGGATAGGATATTTAGGATATATAAGTGGTAGTTTTTATTTGATTTATAGGAGCTAGATTGAATCATATTTTTATGTTTACACTCTGTAAATTTATCTTTCAATCCTATTATGAATGTACATGTGTTTATACTGTAATTACTATGATTGGTTAAGTTCATTAACATTTTTGTTATCATTCTTTCCTGTACATGTATTTTATTTCATTTAATTATCAGTTGTATATTATATGAGCTAACTTATTAATCAGTTTTAATAATTTCCTTTGTATATTCCTAAGTGTAGTGAAGATTCTGTTAACAAACATTAACTTTATTCTTTCCTTTGAATTTCCTCCTGTAGCTGGGAGTAAGTTAAGGGAAGGCAACGGGGCCTTAATCTCTTCAGAGACAGCTATCTAATGACTGAGAGCAGCTTTGAAAGATTTTGGATCGGGTTGTCTCTTAGTTGAATATTGTGCCAATTCGGCCCGTCAATAATGGCGCTAGAAGGAAGGCCAGCTTAAGCAAATGGCTGATGAAAACAATCCTATTCGCAAAATTGATCAATCCTCTACTCCTCAATTTACACCACTTTCTAGATCAGGTCAATTGCAGTCATCATCTCAACTACAAACATTCCAGTCATCGAAATTAGGTGAGACCCCGTTGAATGATACTGTTCGAAATCTCATTCATCAGTTTAACTCTAGCGATGCCCATCCACCTAAAGAACTTGACTAGTTCGAGCAGGCCATCAATGAATCCCGCAATATTTTAACCATAGCTTATTCAAATCTCACTGGGATCGAAACCACTAAATTCCCTCTTCCACAGATCAGGCGCCCACGCACTCACCATATTGAGTCTACTCCTAAAGAATAGGATCAACCTTTACGTGTCCTCCCTGACCTCCAATTACAACAGTCTCTAACAGGCACCAATCAACCTTCATATTATTCAGGACCACCTGCTTCAGGAGGGTCTGATCAACCCCCATCACCACCACATTTACCTCCACACATTTTTCAAGCACCACCTTCACCACCTCCATCACCAAGGAACATGGCAAATTTAAACTCGAACACCAGTGCCAATATGCCATGGTTAACTCAGGATGCGGTCGCTGTTCCAGGTGATCAACATCCTTTACCAAAGCATCCCGAGAAATTGTTGCCCAAATTCAATCCCGAGCTTAAAGAACCTGCAGAAGACCATGTCAAGAAATTCATGTTGGCAGTTCGGATTTTGAATGTTGAGCACGAAGATGTAGTCTGTCGGATTTTCCCTTACACATTTGAGGGCAAATCCTCGACCTGGTATTTCTCACTTACTGCTGGTTCTATTGCCAGTTGGAATGAATTCGAGTTGGCTTTTATGAATAAGTTTGGAGATGATAAGACTCCAGCTGTGTTGGTGTTAGAATTGTCTAGGATCCGTATGGAAACCAAGGAGAAGGTCAAAGATTTTAACCAGCAGTTCTTAACTCTTAGAAACAGAATCCCTGCTACCTCAAGGCTTGCTGAAGATGTCACTATTGAATTTTAAACTTCAGCCCTGCCCGTGTCAATGGCCATGTTTTTCAGGAGAGTGGCTAAACCCACTCTCACTGAAACCTTTGATGAAGCCATTAAGGTCGAAAAGGACATGTCTGCTATTAAGATGAACCCTGGGGTAGACACGGATTCTGCGTCTTCTTCTCGCAAAAAGAGTGAGAGCCCTTCCAAAACCACAAATCCTGATAAAAAGGGTCAAGATGCACTAGATTTAGATAGCCTCCAGAGAGTCATAAAGAAGCTATCCAACGAAATCATTGATTTGAAGAAGGGTACTTTTGAAAGTATTCCAAATAAAGAACCACCTAGACAGCCTTTTAGAAGACCGTTCCAAAATAAAGCTGCTAAACAGACCCCACCCTCTGAGGCTAATAATGTTGATGAAATTAATAGCTTCCTGAAATTATTAGTCTCAGGCTTAGAAATGTTAGCTGAAAGTGAAACCCAATCTTCAGGACAGAATTCTGAAGATACCCAAGGCACAGATGATAACACTGAAGAAAAACCTCCTCAAATTATTAGTCACTTCTGGGATACCACGGAATTGAATGACGATGAAGATGTTGCTGTTGTGAATGTCAATCAGCATCAATATAATACTAGAAGCAAGAAAAATCAGTCCTCAGGGGAACCTTCCACAACACCTATAGATGACAGTTTAACTGTCAAAACAAAAAACCAGCCTTCGAACACTAAGTCCACACCTTCTCTTGATTTAGAGTATGATCTGGTTGAGGATTTGAAGAATATCAAAGCCAATATTTCTATCTATGAGCTCCTCAAATTGCCTGTGATTCGAGAAAAGATGATTCAAGGGGTTTCTCTAAGTAAAAATAGCAAAACTCCCTCCACTCAAAACAGTTCTGCTAGTACCAAAGACAATCCAACAAAAGCTACAGTTAATGCCTCGTCCATAGGTAAGAAATCAGATTCCTCAACTCCTCCTTTTCTGCTTACATTTGAAATCTGCAATCGTAAAGTACACAATTGTATGATAGATTCAGGGGCTTCGAAAAACATCATGCCATATTCGGTATGTAAAAAACTAAATGCAGTCCCCGTGCCATGTGTTACGAGCATTGTGCAAATTGACCGATCTAATGTAAAGGTAATAGGAAAGTTGAATGAAGTACTGATAAGAATATCTTTAAACCCTTAGGTTCATTTCATCATTGACATAATTGTTGC
Source organism: Pseudotsuga menziesii (assembly GCA_001517045.1). Lineage (NCBI taxonomy): Eukaryota > Viridiplantae > Streptophyta > Pinopsida > Pinales > Pinaceae > Pseudotsuga > Pseudotsuga menziesii. The sequence goes on along the minus strand of LPNX010566348.1, from coordinate 225,772 downwards.
AGATATCCCTGAGGCATATGGCTTATTCCTCAGCAGAGATTGGTCTGAAAAATTGAAGGGATATTTTGCAACGGACTGGTCACACTTATGGCTTCCTCATAATGGTTGCCCAAACAAAATCAGAATTGATCAAGAGCGTTATATGAAGCACACTGTCACCAAACTGGATGACTCAATCGAGCCAGTGTTATTCACTGACACTATAATGGCCAATTACGTGGTTGATTCCTTTTTTGGAAACCTTGAGGCTGAAACATCATCAGTCCAAGACCCAGAACAACAGTCTAAAGTTTTTCATTTTACACAAGTTTCGGAAGAAATTCCAGTTCTCAACACTGCACATTTAGACCTGAATAACGGGCTCTGGCCCCTATACTTTGACGGATCTAAGTCAAAGGAAGCGGTTGGGGCTGGTTGCTTGTTAATAGATCCCCATGGGAAAAGGTATTTTGTTGCTTGCAGGTTGAAATTTGAGTGCACCAATAATATTGTTGAATATGAAGCCCTTATTCAAGGGCTGAAAAAGGCAATTGATCTAGGAGCCAAAGCTTTGATAGTGTTAGGAGACTCTGAAATTATTGTTAGACAGGTACGCAACACTATACATTGCATTGCTGGTCATCTAAGAAATTACGAGATAGAGGTATGGAATTTATTATTTTCATTTGAGGCTTTTAATATAAATTCTATTCCTCGTTATTTAAATTAGGAAGTGGATCTATTAGCGAATGTTGCTTCAAGGTTTATTCCATCTGAAGGGATGTTTGCTGATTCTTTCTCTGTCAAACTGCTTTTCAGGCCTTTCGTACCTGATAATATTGTTAACTGGAGAGTCTTTGACCATGACGAGCAATTAATCGATTTTTGGACCATGAAGGACACCTTCAAAGACACAGTCATTGATGAAATGAATCATGATGAAGATCTGTACAATTTTTTGATAATTCATAAACCTTGTTCAATTGAAGAATCTCTTGATCAGGTCAGTACCCTTCCTAAATCTGTAATTAAACTTGAGAAATTCTATGATTTGAAGGACAAATTTAATGGTGCAATTCTATGATTGTTTACCTTGACGATGTAACTATTTTTTCAAAAAACAGGGCTGATCACCCAACACATCTTAGGAGGGTTTTTTAACGTTGCAGGAAATATGGGATCTCCCTGAATCCCAAGAAATCTATCTTTGCGGTTACAGAAGGTAAATTATCGGGTTTTGTAGTTTCAAAAGAAGGTATCAATATTGACCCTCAACGAACCCAGGCAATATCGCAGATTTCTATGCCTTACTCAAAGAAAAACTATGCAGTCATTTCTAGGGAAAATAAATTTTATCTCCAGGTTTATTCCTGGGTTCACTGAGATTGTCAGACCACTTCAGAAAATGATCAAGAAAGATGCTGATTTTAAATGGTCTGCTGAAGAAAAGCAGTCCTTTCACGATATATTAAAATCTATTGCTGAAGCTCCTACCTTAACAAACCCCGATTTCACTAAACCATTTATTTTGTACACTTTTGCTTCTGATTCTTCATATGTCGCTGTCTTAACGCAGAAAAATCAGGAAAACAATGAATCTCCCATTGCTTTTACAAGTTCCGGTTTAAACGGCACAGAGCTCAATTATCCAGAAGTAGACAAACAAGCATTTGTTGTTTTTAAGTAAGTAAAACATTTTTGCCTTATTTGTTGAAGTCTCATACTAAGGTTATTGTGCCATATTCTGCAGTCAGAAATCTTTTGGTACAAAAGGACTTGGGAGAAAAACGAGCCCATTGGGTTACAATACTTCAGGAGTATGACCTGGAAATCAAACCTTTAAACATTGTCAGAGAACAGGGACTTTGTAAGTTGGCAGTCGGATCTTCAGACATGCCTGAATCTGATCTGCACTTTATCGATGAACATTCTCTGCTTGAAAGGGAAGTTTTTCCAATCTCATCCCCCTCTGATTCCTGGTATCATGACATTAAGTTTTTTCTATTACATGGAAATGCTTCGGAACATTTAGATTCACGTAACAAAAGGGATTTGAGATTAAGATCTGCCCCTTATCAGCTGACTGATAACATTCTGTTCAAAAAGAATTTCGAAGGAGTCCTTCGCTGTTTAGAAAGAAATGAGGCTGATAGCGTGTTGTCTCAATTACATGCAGGTCCAGCCGAGGGAGACTTTGGCGGAGAAACCACTACACATAAGGTACTCAAAGCTGGGTATTACTGGCCTACGGTGTTCAAAGATGCATGTGCCTTTGCTAGGAAATGTCAGGAGTGTCAGAGAGCAGACGGAAGACTTAATAAAGCAGCATTACCTCTCCAGCCTGTTATTGTTGAAGTTCCATTTCAACAATGGGGTTTAGACATTGTTGGTCCAATTACACCAGCTTCCTCACAGCAGCACAAATACATTTAGACAGCCACTGATTATTTCATTAGATGGGTCGAAGCCATCCCCTTGCGAGTGGTTAACTCAGAACATGTGATATCATTCCTTGATTATTGTATTGTCACCAGGTTTGGCGTTCCCGAATCTTTGATTTTTGACAATGCAACTTATTTTTCTTCCGTAAAATTAATAGAATATGCATTGGAAAAGGGGATAAATTTGAAGTATTTGGCTAATTATTATCCTCAAGGTAACGGATTAGCTGAATCTTCCAATAAAAATTTAATCAAAATTCTGAAACGCACAGTGGTTAATCATCAGATAAATTGGCACAACGCCTTAGCTAATGCCTTGTGGGCTGATAGAGTGACTCCCAAGGATGCCATAGGTAATTCTGCCTTTTTCCTGGTATACGGTAAAGAATCTATCTTGCCTCCCATCTATTCTTACCCTCTCTACAGCTCTCCCAGTCAGTGCAGGACACAACATGTTCTGACATGGAAGATCGGCTTAATACTCTGCTTAAACTGGAGGAAGAAAGAGAGTTAGCCAGAAAAACGTTTGACCAACACCAGAAGACAGTGAAACGCTGGTTTGATCGTAGAAAATCAGCTAGTAGAGATTTGGAAGTAGGTGACCTAGTTCTGAAATGGGACAAAGAGCATGAAGATAGAGGAAAACATACTAAGTTCCAATGCCTGTGGCTGGGACCATTTATCATTATAGAAAAACTTGGTCCTAGCACATTCAGGTTGCAGACGCTGGAGGGAGACATCGAGAACCTTCCGGTAAATGGCCATCTCATCAAAACATATTTCTGCTAATCCCCATCAAGGGATTATCCTGTACATACCTTGTGTGGTTTTCTTGGTTTTTGGAACTTTTTAGTGTGTTTATTTTATTTGTTTGCTTTGAATATCCCCTCACATCTATTTGCTGTTTTATTTGCATAATTTCTGAGAGTGATCAGTTCAATTAATCTCGGATTGATGACTTTTCACTGAATCTTGTGTTTGAAACAAAATCAGAATTGATCGAGAACATTATATGAAGCACACGGTCACTGAATTGGATGACTCAAACGATCCAGTGCTATTCACTGATACTATAGTGGGCATCTACATGGTTGATTCCTTTTTTGGAAACCTTGAGGTTGAAACATCATTAGTCCACGATCCAGAACAACAGTCCAGAGTTTTTCATTTCACACAAGTTTTAGATTAAATTTTAGATCGAAACACTGCACGTTTAGACCTGAATGATGGTCTCTGGTCTCTATACTTCGACGGATCTAAGTCAAAGGAAGGGGGTGGAGCTGGTTTCTTATTAATAGATCCCCAGGGAAAAAGGTATTTTGTTGCTTGCAGGTTGGAATTTGATTGCACCAATAATATTGCTGAATATGAAGCCCTTATTCAAGGGCTGAAAAAGGCAATTGATCTAGGAGCTAAAGCTTTGGTAGTGTTAGGAGACTCTGAAATTTTCGTTAGGAAGGTACGCAACACTATACATTGCATCGCTGGACATCTAAGAAATTACCAGACAGAGGTGTGGAATTTATTATTATCATTTGAAGCTTTTAACATAAATTATATTCCTCGTTATTTGAATCAGGAAGCAGATCTGTTAGCAAATGTTGCTTCAAGGTTAATTCCATTTGAAGGGATGCTTGCTGTTTCTTTCTCTGTTGAATTGCTTTTCAGGCCTTCCATACCTGATAATATTGTCAATTGGAGAGTTTTTGACCATGATGAGCAGTTAATCGAGTTTTTGACCATGAAGGACACCTTCAAAGATGCAATCATGGACGAAATGACTCATGATGAAGATCTGTACAACTTTGCGGTAATTCATAAACCTTGTTCAATTGAAGAATATCTTGACCAAGTCAGTACTCTCCCTAGATCTGTAATTAAACTTGAGAAATTCTATGATTTAAAGGACAAGTTTAAAGGTGTAAGGAACTGTAAAACCAACAGCTCTACTATGCAATCTAAAATCATAAATTTAGGCACAGAGCATATTCCTCAATGTGTCAATCTGGGCAGTACGTGTATTCCCCAAGAAAAAATAGCCTTCATACAAATATTCAATGGGTTTAAAGAAATTTTTGCTTGGACATATGACGATCTCAAGACATTTGAGCCAAACATAATACAACATGTCATCCCATGAAACAATAGGCTAAACCTTTCCAGCAGAAGTTGAGGAAAATGCACCCTAGCCTAGAACTGGTTGTTAAAAAGGAGCTTAACAAACTTCTGGCTGCTAGAATAATTTTTCCAGTGCGGCATACGCAGTGGGTGGCAAATCTCTTCCCGGTTAGAAAGAAAAATGGTGATATTAGGCTGTGCATTGATTTCCAAAATATAAACAAGGTTTCAAAAAAAGATAATTATCTCGTTCCCCCTATGGAAAGGATCTTACAAGTAGTTTCTGGATCTGAAATGTTTTCACTTCTAGATGGTTTTTCGGGGTACAACCAAGTGTTAGTATCCAAAACAGATCAGTTGAAAACAACCTTTAGAACCCCTTGGGGAACTTATGCTTACAGGAAAATGCCATTTGGTTTAATTAATGCCAGAGCAACTTTTCAAAGGGCAATGGACATTGCGTTCAGAGGACTAATCGGTCAATTTGTTGTTGTTTACCTTGACGATGTAACTGTTTTTTGAAAAAACAGGGCTGATCACCCAACGCATCTTAGGAGGGTTTTTGAACGTTGCAGGAAATATGGGATCTCTCTGAATCCCACGAAATCTATCTTCACGATTACAGAAGGTAAATTATTGGGTTTTGTAGTTTCAAAAGAAGGTATCAATATTGACCCTGAATGAACCCAGGAAATATCACATATTTCTATGCCTCACTCAAAGAGAAACTATGCAGTCATTTCTAGGGAAAATAAATTTTGTCTCCAGGTTTATTCCTGGGTTCACTGAGATTGTCAGACCACTTCAGAAAATGATCAAGAAATATGCTGATTTTAAATGGTCCGCTGAAGAAAAGCAGTCCTTTCATGATATATTAAAAGCTATTGCTGAAGCTCCTACCTTAACAAGCCCTGATTTCACTAAACCATTTATTTTGTACACTTTTGCTTTTGATTCTTCATATGCCGTTGTTTTAACGCAGAAAAATCAGGACAAAAATGAAGCTCCCATTGCTTTTACAAGTTCCGGTTTAAACGACGCAGAGCTCAATTATCCAGAAGTAGACAAACAAGCATTTGTTGTTTTTAAGTCAGTAAAACATTTTCGGCCTTATTTGCTGAAGTCTCATACTAAGGTTATTGTGCCATATTCTGCACTTAGAAATCTTTTGGTACAAAAGGACTTGGGTGAAAAACGATCCCATTGGGTTACAACACTTTAGGAGTATGACCTGGAAATCAAACCTTTAAACATTGTCAGAGGACAGGGGCTTTGTAAGTTGGCAGTCGGATCTTCAGACATGCCTGAATCTGATCTGTACTTTATCGATGAACATTCTCTGTTTGAAAGGGAATTTTTTCCAATCTCAGCCCCCTCTGATTCCTGGTATCATGACATTAAGTTTTTTCTATTACATGGAAATGCTCCGAAACATTTAGATTCACGTAACAAAAGGGCTTTGAGATTAAGATATTCCCCTTATCAGCTGATTGATAACATTCTGTTCAAAAAGAATTTCAAAGGAGTCCTCCTTCGCTGTTTAGAAAGAAATGAGGCTGATAGCGTGTTGTCTCAATTACATGCAGGGCAAGCCGGGGGACACTTTGGCGCAGAAACCACTACGCATAAGGTACTCAAAGCTGGTTATTACTGGCCTACGTTGTTCAAATATGCATATGCCTTTGTTAGGAAATGTCAAGAGTGTCAGAGAGCAGACAAAAGACTTAAGAAAGCAGCATTACCTCTCCATCCTGTTATTGTGGAAGTTCCATTTCAACAATGGGGTTTAGACATTGTTGGTCCAATTACACCAGCTTCCTCACAGCAGCACAAATACATTTTGACAGCCATCGATTATTTCACTAGATGGGTCGAAACCATCCCCTTGCGAGTGGTTAACTCAGAACAGGTGATTTCATTCCTTGATTCTTTTATTGTCACCAGGTTTGGAGTTCCCGAATCTTTGATATTTGACAATGCAACTTATTTTTCTTCCGTAAAATTAACAGAATATGCATTGGAAAAGGGGATAAAGTTGAAGTATTCGGCTAATTATTATCTTCAAGGTAACGGATTAGCTGAATCTTCCAATAAAAATTTAATCAAAATTCTGAAACGCACAGTGGTTAATCATCATAGAAATTGGCACAACGCCTTAGCTAATGCCTTGTGGGCTGACAGAGTGACTCCCAAGGCTACCATAGGTAATTCTCCATTTTTCCTGGTATATGGTAAAGAAGCTATCTTGCCTCCCCATCTATTCTTACCCTCTCTACAGCTCTCCCAGTCAGTGCAGGACACAGCATGTTCTGCCATGGAACATTGGATTAATACTCTGCTTAAACTGGAGGAAGAAAGAGAGTTAGCCAGAAAAAAGTTCGACCAACACCAGAAGACAGTGAAATGCTGGTTCGATCATAGAAAATCAGCTAGTAGAGATTTGGAAGTAGGTGACCTAGTTCTGAAATGGGACAAAGAGCACGAAGACAGAGGAAAACATACTAAGTTCCAATTCCTGTGGCTGGGACCGTTTATCATTATAGAAAAACTTGGTCCCAGCACATTTAGGTTGCAGATGCTGGAGGGAGACATCGAGAACCTTCCGGTAAATGGCCATCTCATCAAAAAATATTTCTGCTAATCCCCATCAAGGGATTATCCTGTACATACCTTGTGTGGTTTTCTTGGTTTCTGGAACTTTTTAGTGTGTTTATTTTATTTGTTTGCTTTGAATATCCCTCACATCTATTTGCTGTTTTATTTGCATAATTTCTGAGAGTGATCAGTTAAATTAATCTCGGATTGATGACTTTTCATTGAATCTTGTGGTTGACCTACGAATCATGCATCATGATCTTTTTATCCTGAATGTTGTCATACTGTTTTACGTCTTTAACAGTGAACGGTTTTTCGTCTTTCCAAATTTTACCAGAAATTCTTAAATCATGTAAATATAAACTAATAAGATGAGTCTCTGCAAAGATTTTTTCAAAAGGATTAGGGCAGTATTTGTCAAGGTTATCTATTTAAGTCTTTTACGCCACTCCCTCTCGTGAAGAGAATTATCTCTCCTCCTCATCTGCTAAGACAATCTCATTGGAGATTAAATATAACGACAATCTGGCCATGGTTTTGATTTGAATACAAAACAATTAATTTTTGACATAATCTGAAGGACAGAGGGTCTCATCACGAGCCAATATTTTCAGGATCATAGATTTGCGTTCAGTAACATTGTCGCTTCCGGTCACCAAGCCGGGACAGTGGCCCTTGGACAAAACACCAAGGGATAAAAGGTCTCATCACGAGCCGGTTTATTTATTGTAATGCAGATTGGTCACTGACATGGTTACTAGCTGGTTACCAAGCCAGATTCGTGGCCTTAAGGTATGTTCAATAGAAAAAAAAAAGTAAAAGAGAGAAAACAATAGTAATATTTCAACCTAACCAGAATTGTCTATCTATAACTGGCAGATGGGATACTGGCATTTTTTTGGGGCTTTGAAGCAACCCTATTGAGGCTATGGACGCCTGCTGGAAGCAAAGCCATGCTTGTGGTATTGAGACTTAATTCTTCAAAACCAAATCACTTACTGCCTTAATTCGTTTGGATTGATTTTTGTGAGAGACCTCATCTTTATTAAATAAATAATTAAAAGTATAATTTTCTGGTAATTTTTGGAAATCTGAAATCCCTAGAGCTGTTTGAGATGAAAAATATTGACTTCTATACAATAGTATGCATGGGGGATCTAATTTTCTTTTGATTGCATGATTTCAGGTCAAGAAAACACAGATAACTGTTCCGCCTAGTTAGTCGCAATCTGTTGTGCCCCTACTCAACAGCCTAAAAAAACAAATTTCATCAAGCAAAATGAAATTTTGCTTGATGAAATATTTGAATTTCTCGTGTCAACTTACAGAATTGGGAGCTACTGAAACGGTGAAATTCCATTAGCTACTGAAACAGTGAAATTCCATTGTTTTTATGACATTGGAAACTACGGTTATTTGGAAAAGGGTCGTTATATCAAAATCATTATTTTGAATGGATTTGTGTCTTAAATTAGGGGATAAGCTTTGGGTTTATATGCCTCTCTCCATAAGCCTTGTTTGAACATTTATTAATTGGTATGTTTTATTTGTATTTTAATTCCAAATTTGACAAGGTTATGGAATATGAAAGGCTAAATATTTCATGCAGGGGTGCCTTATACAAAGTTTGTCCTTTAATCTTCGAATTATGCTTGATCCTACCATAAGTATTTGGCTTCGATCTTTGCAATGTTCTCCATGCGTAACTTATATTTTACACTTAATGATTGGGGTTGACGTAAGGGGTTATGCCATATGTGTTTTCACATAATGATATAACAAGGTTTGTGCTTTAACGCTCAAGGTTCATTCCTTATGGTTGGTGTAATTCGCATCGCCTTTCCCAAAGCCGATACACTCGATTGAAGGCTGATATGTCATCATCATACTCGTAAATAACTCTCTAATGACATTTAATTGCAGTACGAGCTCAACGTTGTGTCTTCCTACTTGTTGAACACCTGTGCTCTATGCATTGTGTGGTTTTATTATGATCGAGCCGAATAAATCATGGCAAGGTGAGGTTGTTCTGGAGTCTTCGCCACCTCTTTCCATTTTTGTGATGACCTCTCTGTGTAATCATTCTCGTTCGCTCATGCCGAGTTTACAGGGTTCTTGTCTGAGTTTACTCATGTCGCATTTCGTTTATGAAAGAGTCGGGTTTCATTGTTTGTGGTTTTTGCTTAGTTTGTATCCCGAATGCTCGCTCTCCAGCGTTTTGTCTTGTTGCGATCCGTTGTATCTCCTCTGTGTGCAATTGCGTGCATTCGCATTCACAGCAATGGCCCCGGTTGTTAGGGTTGAACCTAATGACACAAAAATTCTTGACGGGAACCTAGAGCTCCTAGCCAAGGTAGAAGCAGTCGGGTGGCTTCCATTTTTCTGTAAGTTCGCAGACTCGAACCCTGAAGTTACTAGGTTATTTTCCCTCTTGCTGGTTGATGCTAGAGTTACCGTGGCTGACCTTCAGTTCAGAGTTGATGAGTGCTCAGTCTCCTCGGCCACGGGCCTACCGTTAACGGGTGAACGTTGGTTCAAATCCAAGCAGATGAAAGCTACTGAATGGAGGCAGATGTTAAAGAACCCTTGCCAGGATGTGTTCTTCAAGGCCGGTGTGTCATGTAAATATTTCAAAAAAGAATGGTGACCGGTTTTGGATGTCATTCACAGGTATGTGACTTGTGAGGGCCGTCTTTCCTCTGCATATGTTTATCACCTTAGATTGATGACTGTTTTTCTCGGTCTGCCTATCAATTTACCCTATTATTTAGTTCAAAGCATGACCAAGATGTCTTTGGCCATCAAAAAGGGTCCTAAGAATATCGGTCGGAGTCTCTTTCACCATGGTCTTGTTAGGATGTTGGTGGAGAGGGAGCTGTCTAAACGAAATCAGTCATGGCACGATTTTCTTGAGAAGAATGGTTTTACGACATTTTTCCATTGTCAATTCGATTGTGCAGAGGAGTGTACAAGGTATCAGCAGCCTTGTGAAGTACTGACTTCACCTATACATGAGCCTATGCCAAACCCTAATGATTGTGCAAACCCTAGTATCCATGAAGATATCGCTCCCACTCCTGTGTCAAGTTCCGGTTCTCCCATGCGTTCTAAGCATAGGAGGAAATATTTAAACCTTTCCCCAGTAATGCCGAATCATAATGACAAACCCTGCAAACAGATGAGCAAGAAGCCGAATGTTAAGGTTACCGACAAATTTACTAGAAGCATGGCGTCCAAAGTCAATGTTGTTAAGTCCCCTATGAAGAATAACAAAGACATTGAAATAGTCGTGTTAGATGATGAGGAGAATAGACCTGTCTCACATGGTGGCCCTGATTTGGATCATGAGCCTGTCATTCACCATGCAGAGAACAATCCTCATATCTCTGATAACAATCCCCAAATTGACTCTGTGCTCGATCCTCCAATTAAGGGCAAATCTATTGAAGGAAATCTACCTGCTCCTTATCGAATTGGTGAAGGAATTCACCCATTGTTTGTTAATTGTTTGCTTGATAAGATACGTGGAATGGAGGTAGAAATAACAGAGATGGTGGCACGTAGTGATGCCGTGAAAGCTGAAAATGTGAAGTTGCAGGAGAGATCCGATTCAGCTGATAAATGCATCTTGCGTCTGAAGAGACACAAGAACAATTTAATTTGGAGAGTTATGAGACTGCAACATGAGAATCGTAAAAATGAGGAAAGAGTACGTGAGCTAAATGCTCAGGTCACTTTGATGCAGCTTAAAGGTCACTCACAGGCTCCATTTTCACAAAATCCGGCGACTGGTGTGAATATATAGGTTTTCAATACTCCTGTTAAATCATAGCATTTCGGGGATACTCACTTTTGTACATATGTTTAGAAATTATTTCAGGTTTGAAGTTTGTAAGTAAAAGCAGCAAATGATAATGAAGTTATTTTTACTTTCCAGGTATTGTTTTGAATTGATTGGTGGATTATGTAATTTAGTTTATTTATTTGTGCGTTTGTGCTAATTCTTACTGTGTGGTGTCGCAGATGCGTTTTTCCTAGATTTTGGTGATCACTCGGTTTCAGGATGATCTCTGGAGAATTATGAACGAATCAGTTGAAATCGTTTTCAATTATGGATATGCTGTTTCCCAGGTGTTGCTAATTTACTAGTGTCTTTATCATTTTATGATCTAGCACTATAGGACGAATCTTTTCAGTTTCGAGATATTATAACGTATATAAAAATGACAATTTCATTTGTCATTTTTCTATTTTGGATGAACTCGGTTATGATTACGATGATGTAGATTCTTGTTTTCTAGAACTATCTCTATACGATATTAAACATATTTAAGGAGACAGAGTTTACTGTAATGGGGGTCGATGGTCGAGGAAAGAGACTAAGCAGGATCACTTTATCATTTCCTATAGCTAAAGACAATTTCTTGTTAGCAATTGCAGCATCTTTATACTGGAGACATTTATAAGTATATTTACAGTATTTTTACTTTGCAAATGTATTTATAGTATCATATGATATTGTTATTTCTTTTCACAGTCTTTATGTTTTGTTACTTTTCTTTAAAGAAATGTGTAAATGCATCATGTTTAACTGTCGATTTATGCTGGTTTAACTTGCAAATTCATGTCATATAGTAAATTTAATGTTATCATTATAATGTATGTGATATACTTGTTCTGTGTGTTGTCTTGTTTAAATCTCATAATTTCTTTTGAATTTTTTAAGATTCTCAGCACATTATCATTATTTGCAAGTTGATTCCAGGGTTAAATAATATCGTGCTCCTGATTAGGATAGGATACGTAGGATATATAAGTGGTAGTTTTTATTTAATTTATAGAAACTATATTCAATCAGATTTTTACACTTACACTCTGCCAAGTTATCTTTCAGTCTTGTTATGAATGTACATGTGTCTATAGTGTAATTTATGTAATTGGTTTGAATTTGTTAATATTCTCTTAACTATTGATTCTTGCACTCATAGGTTAATGGGTTTAACTAGAGTAATTTTGAGTTATCAGTTGTGTAAAATATCAACTAACTTAGTAATTATCTTCAATAGTTTTCTTTGTATATTCGTAGGTGTAGTATAGATTTAGTTAACAAACATTAACTTCATTTTTCCTTTGAGTCTTCCTCCTGTAGCTGGGAGTAATTTAGGGAAGGAAACGGGGCCTTAATCCCGTCAGAGACAGCTACCTAACGACTGAGAGTAGACTTGAAAGATTTTGGATCGGGTTGTCTCTTAGTTGACTATTGTGCCAATTCGGCCCATCAACAATGGCGCTAGAAGGAGGGCGAGCTTAAGCAAATGGCTGATGAAAACAATCCTATTCACAAAATTGATCAATCCTCTTCTCCTCAATTTACACCACTTTCTAGATCAGGTCAATTGCAGTCATCATCTCAACCACAAACATTCCAGTCATCGCAATTAGGTGAGACTCTGTTGAACGATACTGTTTGAAACCTCATTCATCAGTTTAACTCTAGCGATGCCCATCGACCTGAAGAACTTGACCAGTTCGAGCAGGCCATCAATGAATCCCGCGGAATTTTAACCAGAGCTTATTCAAATCTCACTAGGATCCCACCCACATAATTGCCTCTTCCACAGATCAAGCGTCCACGCACTCACCATATTGAGTCTACTTCTGAAGAACAGAATCAACCTTTAGGTTCCTTCCTTGACCAGCAATTACAACAGTTTCGAACAGGTATCAATCAATCTTCATCTTTAGGACCACCTGCTTCAGGAGGGTCTAGTCAACCCCCATCACCGCCACATTCACCTCGACACATTTTTCAAGCACCACCTTCACCACCTCCATCACCAAGGAACATGCGAATTTAAACCTGAACCCTAATGCCAATATGCCATGGTTAGCATAGGATGTGGTCGCTGTTCCAGGTGATCAACATCCTTTACCAAAGCATCTTGAGAAGCTGTTGCCCAAATTCAATCCCGAACTGAAAGAGCCTGCAAAAGATCATGTTAAAAAATTCATGCTATTAGTTCAGCTCTTGAATGTTGAGCACGAAGATGTAGTCTGTCGGCTTTTCCCTTATACATTTGAGGGCAAAGCCTCGACCTGGTATTTCTCACTTACTGCTGGTTCTATTGCCAGTTGGAATGAATTCGAGTTGGCTTTCATGAATAAGTTTGGAGACGATAAGACTCCAGCTGTGTTGGTGTTAGAATTGTCTTGGATCCGTATGGAAACCAAGGAAAAAGTCAAAGATTTTAACCAGCGGTTCTTGACTCTTAGGAACAGAATCCCTGCCACCTTAAGGCCGGCTGAAGATGTCACTATTGAATTCTATACTTCAGCCCTGCCCATGTCAATGGCCATGTTTGTCAGGAGAGCAACCAAACCCACTCTCACTGAAACCTTTGATGAAGCCATCAAGGTCGAAAAGGACATGTCTGCTATTAAGACAAACCCTGGGGTAGACACGGATTCTACGTCTTCTTCTCACAAAAAGAGTGAAAGTCCTTCCAAAATCACCAATCCTGAGAAAAAAGGTCAAGATGCGCTAGATTTAGACAGCCTCCAGAGAGTCATAAAGAAGTTGTCCAATGAAATCATTGATTTGAAGAAAGGTAATTCTGAAAGTACTCCAAATAAAGAACCACCTAGACAGCCTTTTAGAAGACCGTTTCAGAATACAGCTACTAAACAGACCCCACCCTCTGAGGCTAATAATGTAGATGAAATTAATAGCTTCCTAAAATTATTAGTCTCGGGCCTAGAAACATCAGCTGAAAGTGAAACCCAATCTTCAGGACAAAATTCTGAAGATACCCAAGGTACAGATAATAACACTGAAGAAAAACCTCCTCAAGTTATCAGTCACTTCTGGGATACCACAGAATTGACTGATGATGAAGATGTTGCTGTTGTCAATGTCAATCAGCATCAATATAATACTAGGAGCAAGAAAAATCAGTCATCAAGGGAATCTTCCACAACACCTACCGATGACAGTGTGACTATCAAAACAAAAAACCAACCTTCAAACACCAAGTCTACACCTTCTCTCTAGTTAGAATATGATCTGGTTGAGGATTTGAAGAAAATCAGGGCCAACATTTCTATCTATGAACTCCTTAAATTGCCTGTGATTCAAGACAAGATGAAGCAAGGGGTTTCTCTAAGTAAAAATGGCATAACTCCCTCCACTCAAAACAGTTCTGCTAGTACCAAAGACAACCCAACAAAATCTTCAGTTAATGCCTCGTCCATAGGCAAGAAATCATATTCCTCAACTCCTCCTTTTCTGCTTACGTTTGAAATCTGCAATCGTAAAGTACACAATTGTATGATAGATTCAGGGGCTTCGAAAAACGTCATGCCATATTCGGTATGCAAAAAACTTAATGCAGTCCCCGTACCATGTGATACGAGCATTGTGCAACTTGACCGATCTAATGTAAAGGTAATAGGGAATTTGAATGAAGTACTGATAAGGTTAGCCTCAAACCCTCAATTTCATTTCATCATTGACATAATTGTTGCAGATATCCCTGAGGCATATGGCTTATTCCTCAGTAGAGATTGGTCTGAAAAATTGAAGGGATATTTTGCAACGGACTGGTCACACTTATGGCTTCCTCAAAATGGCTTCCCAAACAAAATCAGAATTGATCGAGAATGTTATATGAAGCACACGGTCACTGAACTGGATGACTCAAACAATCTAGTGCTATTCACTGATACTATAGTGGGCATTTACATGGTTGATTCCTTTTTTGGAAACCTTGATACTGAAACATCATCAGTCCACGATCCAGAACAACAGTCCGAAGTTTTTCATTTCACACAAGTTTCAGACAAAATTTTAGATCGAAACACTGCACATTTAGACCTGAATGATGGTCTCTGGTCTCTATACTTCGACGGATCTAAGTCAAAGGAAGGGGCTGGAGCTGGTTTCTTATTAATAGATCCCCAGGGAAAAAGTTATTTTGTTGCTTGCAGGTTGGAATTTGAGTGCACCAATAATATTGTTGAATATGAAGCCCTTATTCAAGGGCTGAAAAAGGCAATTGATGTAGGAGCTAAAGCTTTGGTAGTGTTAGGAGACTCTGAAATTATCATTAGGCAGGTACACAACACTATACATTGCATTGCTGGACATCTAATAAATTACCAGACAGAGGTGTGGAATTTATTATTATCATTTGAAGCTTTTAACATAAATTATATTCCTTGTTATTTGAATCAGGAAGCAGATCTGTTAGCAAATGTTGCTTCAAGGTTAATTCCATCTGAAGGGATGCTTGCTGTTTCTTTCTCTGTTGAATTGATTTTCAGGCCTTCCATACCTGATAATATTGTCAATTGGAGAGTTTTTGACCATGACGAGCAGTTAATCGAGTTTTTTACCATGGACACCTTCAAAGACGCAATCATGGACGAAATGACTCATGATGAATATATGTACAACTTTGCGGTAATTCATAAACCTTGTTCAATTGAAGAATATCTTGACCAAGTCAGTACTCTCCCTAGCTCTGTAATTAAACTTGAGAAATTCTATGATTTAAAGCACAAGTTTAAAGGTGTAAGGAACTGTAAAACCAATAGCTCTACTATGCAATCTGAAATCATAAATTTAGGCACAAAGAATATTCCTCAATGTGTCAATCTGGGCAGTACGTGTATTCCCCAAGAAAAAATAGCCTTCATACAAATATTCAATGGGTTTAAAGACATTTTTGCTTGGACATATGACGATCTCAAGACATTTGACCCAAACATAATACAACATGTCATCCCCATGAAACAACAGGCTAAACCTTTCCAGCAGAAGTTGAGGAAAATGCACCCTAGCCTAGAACCGACTGTTATAAAGGAGCTTAACAAACTTCTAGCTGCTAGAATAATTTTTCCAGTGCGGCATACGCAGTGGGTGGCAAATCTCATCCCGGTTAGAAAGAAAAATGGTGATATTAGGCTGTGCGTTGATTTCTGAAATCTAAAGAAGGTTTCAAAAAAAGATAATTATCCCGTTCCCCCTATGGAAAAGATCTTACAACAAGTTTCTGGATTTGAAATGTTTTCACTTTTAGATGGTTTTTCGGGGTACAACCAAGTGTTAGTATCCAAAACAGATCAGTTGAAAACAACCTTTAGAACCCCTTGGGGAACTTATGCTTACAGGAAAATGCCATTTGGTTTAATTAATGCCGGAGCAACTTTTCAAAGGGCAATGGACATTGCATTCAGAGGCCTAATCGGTCAATTTGTTGTTGTTTACCTTGACGATGTAACTGTTTTTTGAAAAAATAGGGCTGATCACCCAACACATCTTAGGAGGGTTTTTGAACGTTGCAAGAAATATGGGATCTCCCTGAATCCCAAGAAATCTATCTTCGCGGTTACAGAAGGTAAATTATTGGGTTTTGTAGTTTCAAAAGAAGGTATCAATATTGACCCTGAATGAACCCAGGAAATATCGCAGATTTATATGCCTCACTCAAAGAAAAACTATGCAGTCATTTCTAGGGAAAATAAATTTTGTCTCCAGGTTTATTCCTGGGTTCACTGAGATTGTCAGACCACTTCAGAAAATGATCAAGAAAGATGCTGATTTTAAATGGTCCGTTGAAGAAAAGTAGTCCTTTCATGATATATTAAAAGCTATTGCTGAAGCTCCTACCTTAACAAGCCCCGATTTCACTAAACCATTTATTTTGTACACTTTTGCTTCTGATTCTTCATATGCCGCTGTTTTAACGCAGAAAAATTAGGAAAACAATGAAGCTCCCATTGCTTTTACAAGTTCCGGTTTAAACGGTGGAGAGCTCAATTATCCAGAAGTAGGACGAATCTTTTCAGTTTCGAGATATTATAACGTATATAAAAATGACAATTTCATTTGTCATTTTTCTATTTTGGATGAACTCGTTTAGGATTACGATGATGTAGATTCCTGTTTTCTGGAACTATCTCTATACAAGATTAAACATATTTAAGGAGACATAGTTTACTATAATGGGGGTCGATGGTTGAGGAAAGAGACTAAGCAGGATCACTTTATCATTTCTTGTAGCTAAAGACAATTTCTTGTTAGCAGTTGCAGCATCTTTATACTGGAGATATTTATAAGTATATTTACAATATTTTTACTTTGCAAATGTATTTATAATATCATATGATCTTATTATTTATTTTCATAGTCTTTATGTTTTGTTACTTTTCTTCAAAGAAATGTGCAAATGCATCATGTTTAACTGTCGATTTATGTTGGTTTAACTTGCAAATTCATATCATATAGTAAATTTAATGTTATCATTATAATGTATGTGATATACTTGTTCTGTGTGTTGTCTTGTTTAAATCTCAGAATTTCTTCTGAATTTTTCAGGATTCTCAGCACATTATCATTATTTGCAAGTTGATTCCAGGGTTAAATAATATCGTGCTCCTGATCAGGATAGGATACGTAGGATATATACGTGGTAGTTTTTATTTAATTTATAGAAACTATATTCAATCAGATTTTTACACTTACACTCTGCCAAGTTATCTTTCAGTCTTGTTATGAATGTACATGTGTCTATAGTGTAATTTATGTAATTGGTTTGAATTTGTTAATATTCTCTTAACTATTGATTCTTGCACTCATAGGTTAATTGGTTTAACTAGAGTAATTTTGAGTTATCAGTTGTGTAAAATATCAACTAACTTAGTAATTATCTTCAACAATTTTCTTTGTATATTCGTAGGTGTAGTATAGATTTAGTTAACAAACATTAACTTCATTTTTCCTTTGAGTCTTCCTCCTGCAGCTGGGAGTAATTTAGGGAAGTCAATGGGGCCTTAATCCCGTTAGAAACAGCTACCTAACGACTGAGAGCAGCCTTGAAACCTTTTGGATCGGGTTGTCTCTTAGTTGACTATTGTGCCAATTCGGCCCGTCAACACAACCGGATCTTCAGACATGTCTGAATTTGATCTGGCCGTCGATCTTTAAAGGTTGTGTATATGCAGTCAAGAAGTGCCACCCTTGCCAGGTGTTCACATGGAATATGCACTCGCGAACTACTCTGTTACATCCCATCATCATCACCGGTCCCTTCACTAAGTTGGGGCTTGATTTTATGGATTGCAACCTAGCTTCAGCTGGGGGGCATCATCATATCATAGTGGCTGTTGACTACTTCATGAAATGGGTTGAGGCTATGCCTATAGTTAAATTCGATGGTGAGACAGCTGCACACTTCGTATTCAACCAGATTATTACTCAGTTTGGGATTCCGAAAGAGCTTGTCACTGACCATGACTTGCACTTTCAGAATCGTATGATGTAAGAGTTGGAATCAAAGTTAGGGTATAAGAAAGAGCATTCCTCCTCTTACTACCCTCAAGTGAATGGATAGGTAGAAGCAGTGAACAAATCACTCAAATCCATTCTCCAATGAACCATCGCACAAAGCAAGACGATTTGGCACATCATGTTATATCCTGCTTTGTGGGCTTATAGAATTGCTGTTAATACTGCCGTGGGTTTTTATCCATATCAGCTTGTACATGGAGTGGAGTTGGTATTGCTAGTTGAGTGCGAGATTCCTTCATTGAAGCTAGCCATAGAGATCTTACCAGACACTTCCCCATTGGAGGAGCATTTGGTCCACCTAGAGAAACTTGATAAGCAGTGCTGATATGCCTTGGTGGCTCTAGAAGTGAATAAGCATCGCGTTAAGGTCTAGTACGATAAGTCTGTCCGTCCAAGAAGGTTTAGTGAGGGAGACTTGGTCCTTTTGTGGGATCAACCGAAAGAACCCTTGTGGGCATGAAAGTTTAACCCCATGTGGCGTGGTCCTTACGTTGTTAAATGTGTGTTAGAGAAGGGCACTTATGGGTTAGTGGATTATAAGGGAACGACCTTGGCAGAGCCTAGAAATGGGCTCTATCTCAAAAATTACTATGCATGATTTTCAGCCAAGGCTGGTTATTGTATATTATTGTATAGTTTTGCATAGGTAGGTATTTTTCTTATGGTGATCGGGTTTTTTATTAGTTTCCGTTTCTTTTGGCAGATGTCAATGGAATCTTCCACCTTCATAGGATTTGCGGATGGTGCGAGCCGTCACACTCAACACTCAGCCTCTGCTGCTTGGGTGATTTATACTCCTATGGGTCAGGTATTGTCTTCAGGAGGCGTATGTTTATGGCCATATTCAAACAATGTTGCTGACGATAGTGCCGTTATTGAACTTCTACGGGATGCCATTTCACATGGTGTTCTCTCTCTTTAGGTACGACTTGATTCAGAGTTAGTAGTGTCACAGCTTAATGGTTTGCACCATGTTAGAGATCCGACATTATTAAGAATATTCTTACGTGTGAGATTATTAGAACGACAATTTGACAATATAACATACATACATGTTCCAAGAATTAATAATCAAGTTGCTAACTCATATTCTAACTATGTGTTAGATTGGCATTTGTTTCATACAAAATAAGCTCATCGCAAACATAAATTTTTACACATGTAAATAAATAAATCGATCATCATAAAAAGTTTTTATAAACATCCAAAATGTGGTAATACATAGTGTCATACTATACAAAAATGGGGCTCTCGAGCCACCAAAATATAAATACACGGTAGTGCAAAATGTATCACTCCTAGGTATCTAATCCTGTGGAGGAGGAGGGGGGTTGTGATCGTGGAATGTCACTACGACTCTAGCTAGCCGTCAAAATAGCCACACCCATGCTCATGGTACACCCACCACCTGGCATTGCATGGCCTCAAGCAAATATTTGACTCCCGCCATGGGTACTCTGTGAGTCAGTATCACGAAGTTGGTATGAATGCTTTAGAGCATCCGCTCCGCATCCACACCCGTGATATCATCTCCTCTTCTTGTTCACGAGGGAAGCCTTTAGGCTACCGTGGTCCCACATCTGCATGCATATGGTAGATGTCACCCAAAAAACATGTCTTTTGATTCCACATAATAAGAAAACACAAAAAAATTAAATAACTCAAAATTTTTAAAAAGAGGGTCGAGATTCGTTACTAATGTCACCGTATGTCGATCCTGGTGGTAGCGGCATGTCTGGGTCTCCCCGGAAATCTATCCCCGCATAGGGGTAGTCATCGATGGAAACTATCTATCATCGCCACTAGGGAAAGAAATCAGTTGGATAGGGGTTGGACACCCTACCTCCACCCAGTCTGTGCATCGCATCCGCCCAACGCCGTTGGGATGGATCTCAAACCCCGTGTAGAGGAACGTCAACTCTAGGGATCAATCTTGGAACATGCTCAAAGAAAAATGTGCTCAGTATGCTGCTGAAACTGAAGTTTCGCACTCTGCCCATATTGCACTCACTGAGCTGGTGTTTCATGTTGCCCAGTAGTGCAGTTCTCCAATCATACACAGTGGGTCTCATGCACTCCACTGCATAGAACATCATAGGTCGCGAGGCCTAGTGGAGTGAAGCTAAGCCTGCTATCCTACCCAGTGTCAGTAGGATGGCCTTTAGGCCCAACACCTGTATGGAGTTAGTTGGGATTTGACTCTCCACCTTCTCTGTGTCCGGATAGCAGTACACTGCAATGTACTCATCTATAGTCAGGCCACCTCCGGGTCTGCGAGAGCGTAGGTTCACCACTTCACCCCGTCGGGAAAGTCCAGTAATAAAATATATGTCCTCCACTTATAAGGTGAGGGATATCCCGTCTATCTAGAATGACTCTGACTCTGGATCCCAGTAGTCCACTAACATCTGGAACAGTCTTGGTTTGGCTCTTAAGCCACCAAGACACCAAAATTTGTAAATCCCGCATGCACATAATGCTTGTTGAGCCATTAGATATGCCCTTACTACCTCTTCTACATCACCATGTTCACGTTCTCTCCATTCTAGGACCATCCTGCACATAAAATTTGAGTTTTATCCATTAGAACACTTAAAAATCATTGAGCACGGTCACATACATGACTGTTTGCTAAACATCCGCGTATGTACGCGACTTTGAGGGCATTTTCCATGTATATCCAGCCCTATATAAGGAAAAACCCTCGATTTCTGCCTGGGCCATAACGTGCATCTTAGATGGGCCTATAATCCTAAATACACCATGCAAATTGATCAAATTTGCATCAGTAGAGCATGGGTAAGTACCTGGAAAAAATGGTAGTGGATTCCGCCGGTTGGATCTCCTGGAATTCGCTATGGAAGTTCTGAGCTCAATTGGGTAAAAATTTCAAATGTTATATAATGTTTTGAATTTTTTACTATTTATATAAATTTTTCAAATTTTTGAAAATTTTTACCCCATTTTCTATAGTTTAGACCATTTCTAATCCTTTTGGACCATTTTTGGACTAATTTATGATGTAGGAGACCTTTTTGAGCGTCGTTTCAGCCATTGGATTGACCCGTTTGTGTTGATTTCAGGTATCATGTCTAAACTGACATATAGGTTAGGTTTCATCACCATTTGCATTTTGCATGACCTTATTACCGTTTCATTATAGCCTTAGGTACGAACCCATTCTATTATGTCACATAACCTTCTTTCTATTTTAGAAGTGGCATTATGTGAATGGTAGAGATTGACCTTACATGGGTACCCTAGTTAGCGCCCTATTTTCATTTGGTGCCCATGTCGACATTTTGTCCCTTAGGGTGTGGGAGTCTGTTGTATGGTATTTCCATGACATTTCACAAGAGCCTCATACTCCTCTTGATCGTTTGCTGGCCTATTTCCCTTAGGACTCCCTTATGTCAAGTTGTAATTGCATTATCATGATCTTTGCCTGCCTTATTGAGCCTTACACCAGCTTCCCTGACATTGAGTTTTCAGCCATATATCCCGAGCTCGTTTCATGTCTAGCCACGCAAAGCCATTTTATATATCCTTTGCAGCTCGATTCCCTATTTTTACCGGGAGGGGACTTTCCCCCGAGTGTCGCTATCCTACACATGTATCCTTGCATTGAGCATAGGTATGTTCCACTACTTGGAACTATTTTGTTTTCCCATTATGACACTCGTCTCCTCCTAGTCTATAACTATAAAGCAATTTATTCTTTTTCAAGCTTTTAAATATTTGGAAAAGTACAAAAAAAAAAAAAAAAACCAAAAAGCTGGACAAGGAAAGATGTTATCTTTTGGCAGTTGTCGAGTCGTGTCACCTTCGAACAGAGCATTGTATATCACATCCGTTGGTTGGGTTTATAGTTTGAATTTAGGAGCTGTACTCGCTTATCTAAGTTTATCTCCACCGACTGGTTAAGCTTCCATTCCCCATGGAGCCTCTGTCGATGCCTCATGTGTCGCATAGATGTCCCAGTTTTTTATATCGAGTCTATGCTACCTTTATTCAGTCACCATTCGCCGTTATGCTCTTGTTCGAAGGAAGTTGAAACTTGAGTCGACCATTCCTCAGTTATCTTGACTTTGCATGTTGGCCATTCCTGGTACAGTTACTGGTTCGTGCACCTTATGATCGAGTCTGTTTTACCAAAATCCTGTCACCATCATGTGATAAGACCTTTGACATACCTACTTGCCCTGAAATCCTAGCTTCTAGAGTGAAGACTAAATGGTTTCTTATCAGTCTATCATGCAAATTCCCAGCATCGCTCATCATCCCTTATCTAGGAGTGATACCCCTATTCGCACCGCTTTTCATCGGTTGTCCACAAAAGGTGCCACCGCTTGTCACCCTTGGTCCATAGGCGGTTATTAGTAGAACCGCTCTGTCAAAGAAGGAGAAGCACGGTACCCTAGGTAAAAGGGTAAAAAGAGAAGCTTCTCGAGGCTTCTAGATGGTAAGCCTCAAGATATCTCTTATCCCTACTACTATGGGTTGGTTGAGCTTGACATCCCTCATCCTAGGATCTTAGAGGCCACCTCACCCACTAATTTCTCAACCATCTCTATCCATTAAATCCCTATATATATGAACTCATAGCCATGGTTGAGGGGAGAACATTGAAGGTATTGTTATGCTTTTGGACTGATTCTTGGCCCAAGATCATTTGGAGAGAGCATAGAGAGCTAGAGTTGGAGCTTTTAGAGATGAAGAGTTGGTTTCATGGAGATGCATGTCAACACTAAGGCTTGGTTGTAAACTTATTCATATTTCTAATGCAAGTTGATTTTCTGTCCCATATATATTGTTGATGTTTTGATTTTAGATATATATTGCTAGATTCCTTAGTCACTAGCATAGACTAGTAGATCATATTCTGGTTGCTTTGATCTGTTTCATATTGAACTCTTTTGTAGGTACACAGGTGAACTATTAAGGCCTTGTATTCCAGATATCTACAGTGTCTAGGGGGAGTTATCAACCTCTGTGATCTATTTGTTCTGGATCTGAACCATTCAGACCAGCAGAACACCTTGCTGTCCGCAGGAGGTGAAATATTCTGATCAACAAATCTGGCGAATCTGCTGGGGACTAGTTGTATTCAGTTGTTCTGATCGTCCTCAGTCTGCAACTCTTGTCCGAATCTAGGCTCTGTTTTCTTGAACTCTTTACAGCCAGATCTACTTTCTGATTTGTATTATTCAATTTTGAAATTTCCAGATCCGTTCAAATCTGAGTTATTTCAGTTTTTTATGCTCTGTCACCATATTCAATTCGATGGTATCCATCTTGATCTAGTATGTTTTTGATCTAATCCATTGTTCTCTTTTTGTTTTGGCCATCTACAGGGAATTGTGGTAATGCTTTGTGCAAGGAGCGGTGCCACCACCTGAACATAGTGGATAGTAAGCGGTTCCCCCGCCTGTATCCAGTTAGCGAGGAGCGGTTCTGCTTTGGAAATTCTCTTACAACATCTACAAAGTGTGGTACCAGATAGGCATTAGTCCAAAACCCCTTTTTCCTCATTTTTCTTTGTAAAAATTTGGAATTTTGATTGCTTTAAGTTCTGTTATCAGGCTTATGTTATTGAATATGATGTGTGTGCCTTGTTGCTTCGATGGTTTAAGATTGATTTTGAGTGGAATTTCAAAAAATTGTTTAGTCTTTTTGTTTGTTCATTCGCTTCTTACTCGTTGGTTGTGTTTAAAGAACGATTTCTTGTTTTCTGAAAGTTAGGGTGCTCATTGAACTCTCTTTTCGTTGCATGTACTGAAAGAAGAACATTAGATTAACTTCTAGATTTCATTTCTTGCTTGCAAAGTAAACTTCTTTTTCTTCCCTTCAAAAAAGAAAAGTTTTTCTTGAGATTAGGACATCATATTTGAGCGTTGGATTCAGGCTTTCTGATTGGCTTCATAAGCTTTCAGGACCTTTACGATCTTTCGTCTCTCATGCATATAGGACTATCTTGATCAAAATAAAAAAAAATGGTAGTTTTAAGTTAGATTTGCTTATGTTTTTAAGAAATTTGAAAAGTTAGAGTGCATTGGCATATAGGTGTGCTTGGTGTTGTTCTTTTAGGAAAAGAGATTCTCACCCTTCCCATTTACTTTCGGAAAGAAGAATTTGGTTTATAGAAGTATTTGCTTGTCTTTGATTTGATTTTCATGACTGTTGATTGGTATGATTTTTGGTCTTGAAACAAAAAGAAAAAAAACTCTCTTCCCTCCCGTAAGTAGGCATATTGAACAGTAAAGTGAATATTTGCACAAGCATACTGCATGGTTTTACTTTTCTGTCAGAACATCATGCATTCACCTAACCATACAAGTTAAAATCAACGGTAGTTGTAGGTTAAAATTTACGTAGTAACTACAGTGATAGGTTAGAGACATGTTCGAGCGTCGTAAAACGTAGGAGCTGTCATTATTTGTCAGCATTAAATTCTGGGACTCACGCAGTTCTTCCACATACCGTCGATATATCGAACGGTCTTTCACGTACCCTTGAGGTATATAGAAAGGTACTTCATGTACTCGATTGTATATCAGAAGGCCCCTTGTGTACGATTATGCATTAGACAACACTACTACCGATTCAAGCTCCCACGTACCTCAAGTATATCGGGAGACCCCACTAGGGTACCTTATCTATTTGAGAAAAGCCCTTTGGCCGTCTTGTTTGGAGCCATACACTAAAAACAACATTCGGGGAGATTACTATGCACATACCCTTGAGGTATATCAAGAGTGGCACCGGCTTGACAATCCTAGTGAGAGACCTGACTTTTGAACTCCTCCTGTCATTTTAAGTCTGCTTGTTTTGACCTATAGTTTGAGTAGGGAAGTATTTTGGTGTGTTTTTTCTATATTTTTAGACCCTAGGTTAGATAGGAACTGTACACACTGGCTGAGTTAAGATAGTTCAAGAGAGTACAGGGCTTGCCACCCGATTTTACTTTTGTTTTAGGAGGAAATCCAATGGAAGCTATCGACCAAGGAGATGCTACCACCTCCCAAGTGGGAGATCATGTGGTGGCAGAAAGTGGAGTACCATATTCTTCACACTCGCCTCCCTTGGTCCAACAGCCTTCTCGTGAGGATTCATCGCTCCATCCTCCCATGGAAGCTCATGTTGATGATACCCATTTGGATTTTGGTCCTCATGCTCCTTTTTGAGAGACACCTATCAGATAGGCCATTGCCTCATTTGGCACCAGTGTAAGTTCTCCTAAAAGTGAAGAAGAACACAGGCAATATCATGCTGCTATCCTCCATGCACAGGAGGTAGAAAAGCAGATTGACAACATACTAGGCTGTTCACCAGTTCATTCCACATTCCTTCCTGTGGGATATCATTCACTAGACGATTCTATGAGACCCATTGAACCAATTATAGATCATTCATTAACAACCCACAGCCCAAGTCAAATTTCCACCCCTCTCACCTCTTATGTTATGTCTGATCCAAATCCACCCAGATCTTTTGCATCTGGGGCCCAATCTTCAATTCCCGTGTCTTCAGTACCTTTGAATGCCATGGGGAAACCCCTGGCATGACCTACATTATCTGATCCCAAAGTTGTACCTAGTCAAGAGCAAACCTCTAACATAGAAACATCTACAGTTTTTGTCCCTCCCACCCACACTAATGTGGTAAATCCCCCATCCTGTTCAGGTTAGCCCTTGGGGGCATAACCTATGGACATTCAGTCTTCTAGTTTTTATGGTTATCAAATACATGTATGTAATCATCCATCTAATCCTATTGGAATTCCATTCCATGGCATCACTTTTACCCCATGGGGGCAACCCAACTGGTCTTACATGCCAGCCATGGGAGGGATACCCATACATACTGCGGGAGGTGCGGGAGGACCGCCTTATGGAGGTCCTCCCACCGGGGGACCTAGTGGTCCTAGAGGGCCTATAAGTCCTCCTCATGGTCCTGGCAGTCCTAGTGGTCCTGGGAGACCTGGTGGCTTTCCCCCTTATGGATCTGGAGGGTCTAGTGGCCCTCCACCTAGTGGTTCCGGTGGCTCCAGAGGTTTCCCACCTCTTGGAGGTTTTGGAGGGTCTGGTGGTCCACCTCCTGGTGGTCCTAGTGGTCCCAATGGCTCTGGCGGTCCTCCTCCTGGAGGCCCTGGTGGTCCTAATGGTCCTAATTCTGGAAATCAACCCCCCATGGGCAGATTTCTCAGTAGTTCTTCCTCACAATAACCTATTCTTCAGTCAACCTATGGCCCTACTGGTAATTTCATGCCATATCAATATTACCAGTATGTGCAGCCCAATAGACAGTTACCTTTCCTTGCAACTTTGGACTTTCCTAATTCGTCCAAGTTGATTAATGATCCCATTCGATACAATCCCTCGTGGCCTCCCATTCTGGTAAAGTTACCATCAGACATTCCAAATTCGATGGGAAGCAGGGTGAAGATCTACGGAACCATGTCATGACTTTTCATTTGTGGTGTTCCTTGAACTCCCTCATGGATGATTCCATCCGGTTATGACTCTTTCAGCGAACTTTTACTGGTACGGCTGGGAAGTGGTATATTGAACTCCCACAACATTCGTTTGTGGATTTTGGCTCGTTGGCAACTGTATTTCTTACACACTTTCAGCTCCCTATTCATTATGAAATGGGCACTGATCTTTTAACTTCTCTATGATAGAACACCTCCGCCCACATTTCTGATCATATTCATGAGTGGAGAAGGCAGAGAAGGCTTATTAAGGCCCCTATTCCAGATCAGTTGTTAGCTGATTGGTTCACTAATTCCTTGTTGCCTCCAATTGCCCGAGATGTGGCCATGGGCGGTGCCATTACTGAAGAGCAGGCTATTAGTTGGGATCAGTACCTAGACTTGGTCTATTCCCAGCCCGGGACCCTTTATGACCTGATTCCTCAAGCTCCTCTCCCCAGCAATGACCCTGCCAAGCCATCAGTAGAAGTACCTGTTGACACGATTGTTGGTTCAATCTAGTCCCCATCCATAGTGAAACCTGCCAAGCAAACCCAACCTGCTACTCCTTCGATTCCCAAGGTTTTTGCCAAGGTCAATTCTATTCAAAGTACTCAAACCTCGGGTAATAAAAAGAAAGGTAAAAATCGAAATAAAAAACCTGGAAACCAGAAGGAGACCCCACAATCAACCCATAATGACAACAACACAGGGAAAAGGAAGGCTAAATACCCTTGTCTGTTATGTGGTGGTGACCACTTCTCTAAGGAGTGTCCCCATCGGGACGAAATCTCCCAATTTTTGAAGTCTAACCCCGCACCTGCAGTACTTACGGATCCTTTCCCCTCTCAACAACAGCTGGTAGACCACATGTCAAACCATGGTAACTCCAGTTCATCAGAGGAAATTCATATGATGTCCTTAGATACCATCCATCTACAAACTCGAAGCCAAAATTATGATAAACCCGCAGATAAGCAAGAAGACCAATCTTCTTTAGGGAAAGCTCCCTCCACTAGTTCTCTGGAATCCTCGTCTACTATTCCCTTGTCTATCGAGAAGCCTACTCTCGACATGATTTTGTGCCCACCAAAGAGTACTCTTCGGAAGGCTATCTTTAATCCCAATGCCCGAGCTACTTAATTTTATAATGTTGTTGAAGATCTCGCTCAGGAACCTTGTGCGATGTCTACCCTAGAAGTACTCCAAAGTTGTCCTACATAGTGCAAGAACTTGTTGATTGCATTAGGAGCTGTAGACTCGGATAACACTAACTTGATTCACTTCAATGTTGAGAACTATAAACCTATATTACAACATAAACTTGTTTTTTAGATCATTGTGAAAGTAGTGGGAAAGATAGTGTTTCGAATGGTACTAGATGAAGGAGCTTTGACCTCGGTGTTATCTCTGACTTGTTGGAAAGATCTTGGCTCTCCCGATCTTGTTACATCACCTACAACTCTTAAAGCCTTTGATGGATGAGGATTCCAACCCCGTGGCCTCATATCAGCCCTAGTGGTCGAGCTGGGGGGCAAAACCATTTCCATCCAAGTAGAAGTGGTAGATTCCCCTTTATATTATAACCTCTTTTTAGGAAGGAATTGGTTCTATGCCATGAATGCCGTTGCTTCAACAGTATTTCGAACGGTCTAATTCCTGCATCTCGGGAGAATTGTTACTATTGACCAGCTTGATTTCTGTACGCCGGATGTTACTACCTCTATGGCTAATAACATCCCCATGTTAGGTCAGTCTCCTCCTCCTTACCAGTCGATTGGGGTAGGTATGCTAAAGGATTCATCCCTTATGGGGATTTTTCCCTCCACTCCTCCTAGCACGGATATCACGACAGTACATATGATTGCTTCATTTGATATTAAGCCCCAGGACACAAATGTTGTTGAGTCCACCTTGTTCAGCCTGCATGAAGCTATGTATGACACCATTCAAAATTGTTTCAATGATCACACTAATGACATTCATTTAGTGGCTTCGGATCCTTACCATTTACTGTACTGGTTAGCACCTTCTCTTCTGGTTCTAGACTATCTCTCTGTGACTTTTCCTTTTGACGAGTCCATTATAGAGATCATGAACACGGGTGAGCCCATTTGGGAGGATCACCATCATAGATCCATGTTCCTCCCCAATACTAGTTCGGGCAGCTATGATTTTGTATCCTTGTTTCCTACTGATATTGTCAATGTTATGCAAAGTCCTATATTGTTGCAAGATACATATTCTGAAGGAAACCTTTGCAACATTACTCAGACGAACCTAATTGACATATCAACCAAGCCTGATGTTATTGAGCATGTTCATGTTGGGCAGAACTGCTCCACAGATGGATTTGAAGCATATAAGGCACTTTTAAAGGAATTTCGTGATATTTTTGCCTAGTCCTATGAAGATATGTCGGGGATTGACCCTTCCATTCTGGTCCATGAGATTAAAAATTTTCCCATGGCTAAACCTGTCAGACAGAAACTTAGGCAAGTCCATCCTAGGAAGGCCACAGTTATTAAAGCTGAGATTGAGAAACTTCTGAAAGCTGGGTTTATTTATCCTGTACCTCTGACAGAATGGGTATCGAACGTTGTCCCTATCAAAAAAGAGCAAGGCACCATTAGAGTCTGTATCAAATTTAGGGATTTAAATAAAGCTTGTCCCAAAGACAACTTTCCTACCCCGCACATCGAATAGATTATCGACAACTATGCTGGAAGTGTCATCTTTTCATTCATGGATGGATTCTTCGGCTACAATTAGATTGAGATATTTCCCCTCGGTCAGCATAAGACGACATTCATTTGCCCATGGGAAACCTTTGCGTATAAGAAGTTACCTTTCGGCTTGAAAAACACTGGTGCCACGTTCTAGCGTGCGATGTCCTATGCATTTCACGACATTAAACATTTTGTTGAACCATACCTTGACAACCTCCCTGCTCATTCACAGCGACTGGAGGACCACCTTGGTCATCTTTGAGACATATTCTTGAGATGTCGTCATTATAATATATGGCTCAATCCACATAAATGTGTTTTTTGCGTTGAGACGGGACGTCTGCTTGGATTTGTGGTATTCAAAGATGGCATCCAGATCAATCCTTTGAAGATTGCCGCTATCATTAATCTACCAGTACCAACCACCATCCTTGAACTCCAAATTTTGTAGGGGAAGGAAAAATTTCTTCATCGTTTCGTGTGCAATTTCATTGAGAAAACGCACGGTTATATGCGTCTCCTCAAGAAGAACACTCCATTCTTTTGGGATGACCAGGCCCAATGCGGCTTTGATATTCTTAAGCACGCTCTGACTCATTCACACGTGATACACCCCTAGACTATTCAAAATATTTTCTCTTGTATATTGCTGCCTCCGCTACTACCATCGCCATGGCTTTAGTGCAGGACAATCCCCATGGTTAGGAGCATGTGATTTATTACGCCAGTAAGAATCTTATTGATTATGAAACCCATTATTCACATGTGGAGAAGCTAGCTTTGGCCACAGTCATTGCTATGCAAGCATTTCATCACTACATTTTGCTTTGCACTACCACTGTATTGGCAGACCAGAACCCGATGTACTACATTCTGACTCGTCAGGTATTCAGGGGCAAGTAATCCCATTGGATCATCATCCTTCAGGAGTTCGATCTTGAGTTTGCCAAGGCTACATCAAAGAAATCCTTGGTTTTCGTCGAGCTTATATGTGACCTTCCCTATGCTACCACGGAATATGAGCCCAGTGATTCATTTCCGGATGAATTCCTATTCCTAATTAGCACTACTGATCCTTGGTATGGATATTTGTTAATTTATCTCCAGACCTAGCATTTTCAGCCACATCTATCTCACGATGATCATCACCGCATTCATCACCACATGAAATACTACCTCATCTTGCATGATACCTTGTATAGACGTGGGATTGACTCCATTCTCCGGCGATGCCTCACTCATCAGGAGGCTGAACACGTGTTAAATGATTTCCACTCTGGAGCATGTGGCGGTCATTTATCTGGGATGGCTACAGCCCAGAAAATTCTTCACGCTGGCTATTTCTGGCCTTCTGTCTTCAAAGACTGTCATGAGGCTGTTAAGAAATTCCTACCATGCCAACATTTTTATCCCAAAAAGCGCACCCATCCTGCTCCGCTTCACCCCGTCATTGCCATTGGCCCTTTTTCCAAATGGGGGATTGACTTCATGCATTGTAAACCTACCTGAGCTAGGGGGCATGGTTACATCATCGTAGCTGTGGATTATTTTACAAAATGGGCTGAGGCCATGCCTACATATGCAAAAGATGGTAAGACTACTGCTCTCTTCTTGTTCAATCATATCATATCTATATTTGGAGTTCTGCAGTCCATCGTCACTGATCACAGATCCCATTTCCATAATCAAATGATGGAGGAATTGAGTGCCAAGCTAGGTTTTCGCCATGAAAACTCTACGCCGTATTATCCGCAAGCTAATGGTCAAGTAGAGGCCATTAACAAGGTTTTGAAAACTATGATTCATTGGATGTTTGGAGATCAAAAATCCAGTGGCATCTCCTTCTTTTTTCTGCTCTTTGGGCTTATTGGACTTCCATGAAAACGGCTACTGGTTTCATGCTATTCCAGCTTGTCTATGGACTCAAAGTTGTCTTGCCTATCCAATGTCAGATTCCATATTTACAACTCGCAGTCGAACTTCTCCCAGACACTTCTAGAGAGGAAGCGAGATTTTTGTACTTGAATAACCTTGATGAGACTCATAGAGATGCTGCCTTGGCTAATGAGGCACATAAGAAACACGTCAAGGCGCAGTACGATAAATCCATCTAGCCTCGTGTTTTCAATGAGGGTGACCTAGTTTTGACTTATGACCAGAGATACGGCAAGCTAGGAAAGGGTAAGTTCGAGTTTATGTGGTATGGACCTTTCATTATTTCCAAGGTGTTAGAGAAAGGAGCCTATGAGTTGGTAGATTATGATGGAATCTCTTTAGGGAAACCTCACAATGGGTTGTACCTGAAAAGGTACTATGCCTAGGTTTTCTTGGATGGTATCTTGTATATATGTATCTTGATTTACTTTTAGTGTGTTTTCAGTATTTTCAAGATGGTTTTGATTTTTGGTGCCCACATCTGTTTATACCATGTTTTGGTCATGCATATGGCTTTCTACGGCTTCGCTGATGGTGCTTGCCACCACACCTTGAATCTAGCCTCGGTTGCTTGGGTTCTCTATTCCCCAGCTGAAGATTTGGTCAGTTCAGGAGCGATTTGCTTAGGCCCTGCTACTAATAACATCGCTGAGTATGAAGCAATCATCGGTCTTTTGACTGAACCTGCCTCCCAGGATGTCCGTGATCTAGTAGTTTTGATGGACTCTCAGCTTGTGGTTCGTCATTTAAACCATATCTACAGCATTAGGAACCTGGTGCTCCTCCGCCTCTTCCGGAGGGTACGTTTGTTAGAAAGATCATTTGGAACCATTACATATAGTCATATCCCTAGGGAACATAATGTAGTTGTTGATTCATTGGCTAATTACATATTAGATTAGCATA
>LPNX010566348.1:179726-191929 GCA_001517045.1 Pseudotsuga menziesii | reverse complement strand
GCCAAATAGGCCTAAAACCCCATCAAATCCCAAAATGAAAGCTATGAAATGAAAGAAGAAGGTCTTAGCTCTTACCTGCAACTGACGAGACTGAAAACGGACGGTGGAAACTCCCGGTATCAGCTGTGGAAGATCTGGCTAAAAAAATGCTCCAAGTGCTCTCTGCCAAGAGGTAAATAGTGGAATGTTTAGTTTTTTACTATTTACTTGCCTTATATAGACATTTTTTGGGTCTGACTTAGTATAGTTTTGATATTACATCACGTTCTGGTCAAAATCTATTTGTCGTAATCTCATAATGCTGGTTTTGGATGCATTTAACACTTGTTTATGAGTCGTCTGCAGGTTGACTTTAGTAAAAGCTTTGGAAAGTTTGTTTATGGATTTTTTGTACTTTCACAAAACGGAAAAGGTCACTGAACGTTTATTACGACACTTTGTCATGCTCGTTAAAATCTAGTATCAAAGTTCTAAGTCTAGTTCAAGTTTCTTTCCAGGCTCGTAAAATACAATATTGTGTAAAGAAATGTTATGGAGTCTTCTTTTCACATCTTTCAGACTCCTTAAACATGAAAATATAGTCAATTCCATTTTTGAATCTTTCCATGCTCGTAAAAAGTGACATTGTGTAAAGAAACTTTGTGGAGTTCTCTTTAAGCCCTTTTCAGACTCCCTAAATATGAAAAGATTATCGAGCGATCTTGTCTTCTTCACGCTCGTTAAAGTATTTGAAGAGTCGTCTATTCAATGGTAGGTTATCTCTTTCTCGGTTCGGACAGTACTATTTATGAGAAAGGAACGCTCCAGCCAATCATGACTGGAAGAGTTCTCTAAGGTATGATTTTACACTTTTTTGGGCCTTAGAGACTAAATCATACGAAAAAGGACCCCCATGGAGTCTTCTTCCGTATTCATTCAGACTCTCTAAACATGAATGATACCGAGTTTTCTTTCAGTGGACTCATTAAATTAAACATTGAGAGACCCGTTTGGGAATGAACCCATCCTCTCTCAGGTTCGTAAAACATATGGGATTGGACTTGTCTTCTGACAAGCTATATTGAGTGTTTGTTACCCTCTTTGAACTCATAAAACCCAAAAGAGGCACTCATCAATCATGATGGGGGAAACAGGAAAGGGAATCATTTTGCAAATAATGGCAGTTGTTTGTCATTACCTTTGAACATGGCACTTGTCTGCATAATCATGTCAATCAATTGGGTATTCAGCTGATATCTATGATGATCCACTTTCATGAGTCATGTCAATCCTTTGAGTCTTTCAAAATAATGCATCGTCCACTGTCGCATTGTGTATCTGTCTTGTCTAGTCATGCTGCCAAGTCATTTTGTCGTGCTGCCCGATGTTCAAAGGGAATCTGAAGAAGTCTTACCCTTGCAGTATACACAGCCTTTGTGTCAGTATCTTTGAGTCAGTCATATGACTACTATGTTCACATCATTCCAGAACTATGTTCCGAGTTTCATGTCGTCGATGTGGGACTCATCATGGCCCTCCTTCGACGAGACTATTCCTGTCGATGTTAGCTCATCATCCAGGAAATAGTCTTACAAACAATATTCAGTACCTTGAGATCTATATGCCTTAATGATAGATTCTCTCGCTCTCGACATTGGTTCACATCATTGACCTTTGATCGATAGAGTCGACTGGGTGTTCGACATCAGAACATCTATTCGCACTCAGTAGATTGTACTAGAGTACCTTGGGAATCATTGACATTAATGGTGATCTCCCTCACACTTGTTAACAGTTCACATCATTGGTCAATAATCAAGTGGTTTCTACCATGTTCGACTTCAGATCATTGTAATCACATGGATAGAATCATACTTTGTGGAAGATGAGACGAAGACCCTGGGTCTTTGTTTAAAAGTGCTCATTACTTTTCCCCAGGTTGTGATGGAGTTTTGTATATCTAGCATGGATCCACATGTTTATGGTCATGGCTATGCTCAAATTTGCTTCTGTATGACATAGATCTACATTGTATGTTTGGTAGCTATTTTCAAGTTTGAGTCCTTTATCACATGGATCTATGCTGTATTCTAGTAGCCATGCTTGTTTATTCCACTCATGGATCTGCCTTGTATTATTCTGTAGCTATGAGTTTGGTTACTTGTGTCTATGAGTCAATGTACTGATGTACTGCAGATGCCTACTTGACTGCATGCTTCGATTGAGCCAACATTTTCATCTCCTGGCAACGACTTGTTCTCAAAGCTCTCGTTTATTGTATCACTTTAAGACTCATGCTTTGGGGGGAATCCTGTTATACCAAAATCCTATCACCATCATGTGATAAGACCTTTGACATACCTACTTGCCCTGAAATCCTAGCTTCTGGAGTGAAGACTAAATGGTTTCTTATTAGTCTATCATACAAATTCCCAGCACCGCTCATCGTCCCTTATCCAGGAGAGGTACCCCTATTCGCACCGCTTTTCATCGGTTGTCTACAAGCGGTGCCACCACCTATCACCCTTGGTCCATAGGCGGTTATTACCAGAACCACTCTGTCAAAGAAGGTGAAGCATGGTACCCTAGGTAAAAGGGTAAAAAGAGAAGCTTCTTAAGGCTTCTAGATGATAAGCCTCGAGATATCTCTTATCCCTACTACTATGGGTTGGTTGAGCTCGAGATCCCTCGTCCTAGGATCTTAGAGGCCACCTCACCCACTAATTTCTCAACCATCTCTATCCATTAAAGCCCTATATATATGAGCTCATTGTTGGAGCAGGGTCCCGCAGCTACAGAAGAAGCTGCCAGTTTAGCGGACAGACAGTTTTGGTGGAAAGAAGATAAGATAGAGCTACGACGCCGTAGCACGGTTCCAGCTACAGAGCAGAGCCGGAAACCATGACTTTTAAGATAGAGAAGTCAAGAAAGGCAAGGGTACCTGAGCGGCCGAGAAGAGAGAGCTCACCCACTACATTGAAGGCAGTGGCGGAAGACAGGAGGGCTCAGTGACCCTCATAAAGGAGAAGGAGCAACGAGGCTGAAGCATTGAAGATGAAGGATAGAAAAGCGAAGCGGTGCACAGTACCCATGATCAGCGCCGGGAAGCATGGAAGATTGCAGAGAGCTGTGGTGTGACGAAAAGCGGCTACCTCAAGTACAGATATGGCCGACTGTCACTAGTTAGGGTTTTGGGTTACTGTTGGGACAGGCCCACAGTGTTGTAATGGCAAGACCTTCGGGCTGCCTATAAAGGGATATATTTTGTATTGTAAAAGGTTGGCATTTTGGGCATTTTAAGCCATCGAGCTAGGCGGATAACACATAGTTAGCCATTGAGTTTGTTAGCTCACAGTTATCATGTATTGTGATAGAGTTGAGCTCTGGTTCTGTTATTAGCGGTAGCAATCTTACTGTAACTAGTAGCTGTCTTACAGATCATGCATGTAACGATCCGCAGGGATCGACAGAGAGGGAAGAGTATATTGTAGGAGAGCAATATAGAGAAGAAAAGAGATCTAAGAGAGAAGATCTTGAGTCGCATATGCAGTGCAGCAGAACTGTGCTTTACCTTCCCCTGAGCTATAATAAAAACACAGTTCTGTGGACGTAACTTCCATCTTGGAGGTGAACCACGTTAAAATCAAGTGTTATGTGATTGGATTATGTCTTATGTTTACTTATGCATTTCTCAGTCATTTCATGGACTTTGTTTACAGTTTAATGAATGAATGTGTTAATCAGTTCACAGTAATATAGAAGGATAAACATAAGTTGAATTCTTTGGCATGTTGTATGTGGTTCATTTATGCTTTGCGTGAAACAGTCACTAGTTGCAGTATTGAATAGCCTTGTATGTTAAGTCTTGCACGTCGACATGAGTAACACTAAGTGCGCTAAAACTGTGAATGTATGATATCACAGAGAGGTGATACCGCACCGACAGAGGAGCTGCGTGTCGCACGGTGCGCAGCGACGCAGTAAGGCTGAAGATATCGCGATTCAGGGAAAGTGCACGACGTAGAAAGGGACCGCACGACGGTATAGAGGAATATCTCGCAGCTAGAAGAGCTGCGAGACGAGGAGATCACGCGACGCGAGCAGAAGGTCGCGTGACGCGCAGAGAAAGAGACCACGCAGCTAGGGGAGCTGCGAGTCACAAGTAGGATTGCCATAGAACCTAGTCCAAGACACTTGAGTCCTTGGCGAACCCATTAGAATCACTTCGGGTGATACTTCAGGTCACGTTGCGGTCTATCGCCGAAAGGGCCAGTGAGCTAGGGGTGTTGTTGGTTGATTATAGTAAACCCGGGTCTGCCCAGACGAACAACAAATGGTTCCGTTGCCGGTTTTGAACAACTGAGCGCTAATGTTCTGTTGGCATCCTACTAGAGAAGAGTTTCACCAGTGGCTGGAGTCAAACTTAAGGGAGTTTGCCAAGAAAGAAAATCGGAGCCCTAAATTGAGCACAGAGGACTGGTTACAAAAGCATATCTCTTCAGATATACATGCGATATTTTTTGCAACCTATGGAAACGAGCTTTACAACTGGTTATCAAATTTGACAGATAAGAACATCTTCAAGAAGAAAAGAAACATTGTCTGGACACCGGAGCTGATTCAGACCGTGCAGAGCCTCGACAATCCCATTACGAGAGCAGTGGACTTCTGGCTTGCGAGTGTGCTAGAAGGATTTGTTACAGAATTTGCAGTTGACCAGAGAAAAAGCTTCAGCGAGGCTGAGCGGTACTTCTTCAAAGGATATCGTGGTAAGTACCTAAAATATCTAAACTTGTCCATCAAGATGCTGCTACATGAAAAATGAGTAATGGACATGATTTCAAATGAATAAGTAAAGATAGTAATGTCACAAGAGTTTGAAAGTGATTTTGATGACATTGGACGAACATGTAGTGGTAAGAAATATAAAGTAGCTTTCAGCTCTCCTGTATTTGGAGACAATTCAGACAATATTAGGCAACCGAGTCATAGTACCACAGAAGAACCAGAGGGGGGTATCCCTTACCATCCCTATACCCCACAGAAATAGACCGGGACTCAGAGTAATCCCGTAGGTACTCCATCCAGTAGCTCATAGACAGTACCTGCTACCGCTACATCGCCTTCACCTACACCACCGAGTGGTAGTAATCCAGTCAATCAGAACCCACTGCAGAGAAATAGAATGAGAGATGATATGAAGCTACCTACCTTTAAGGGCACAGGAGCAGAGGACCCAGAAGAACATTGGTTTCTATGCGAAGCCATGTGGACCATTAAGCAAATTCACGATGATAACATTAAAATTGTACAGTTGGTCACCACATTGAGAGAATGAGCTTTAACATGGTATATGAAGTACGCTACCACACCCAAAACACTCGTCCATGTCAGGACTGCCATGATTAAAGAGTTCAAGAAACCTAAGTCTGAGTCTCAGTGTATAACAGAGCTCAAGGATATTAAGCAGCTACCATCAGAGTCAGTATGGGACTTTGAACAAAAATTCAAAGCTCTTATAGACCAAGTAAGCTTTGAGTTTGCATCGGAGCAGCATAAGGAATGGTTTATTGCAGCGCTGCTCCCTCACATCAGACTGCCACTAATGCAGCAGAAACTCCAGACGCAGGATGATGCGTTGGAGATGGCGATGAAGCTAGAAGATTCACCTTTAGTTGAAACCAGCGCAGGCATGACAACTCTACAGAACCAGTTGGCCAACCTCACGTTACAGATACATGAACTTAAGAAAGGGAAAGAGGTTATGCAAGACATATGGTGCTTACGATGTAAAGCACAAGGTCATACCAAAGACAACTGTCCAGTCTTTGCAAAATATTTAGCGTCAGGGGCTCCTAACCCCTTACCACAAACGCAAGGGCCATGGTGTGAAATATGCAAGACGCGAGGACATCAGCCTCAACAATGCCATCTGCTTCAGAAGTATGTACAGACACCTAAGAACCTATACTGTGTCTTCTGCAAGTCCGTCGGACATGATGAACATAATTTCCGAGCCTATGATCTCATGTTAGATAGAAAACATGATGTGTACAGAGTCCAATCAGAAACACAGGGTCCAGCAGCAGGACCATAGCCTGATCCGGCTTACGGTGGACATGGAGGAGGATTCGGAGGACGAGGACGTGGAGGAGGCTTTGGTTGAGGAGAAGGTTTTGGCCGTGGTCGCGGACCAATCACTTGTTATAACTGCGGAGTTGTAGGACACTATGCTAGGGACTGTCAGAGCCCCACCACCACTTGTAACTACTGCAAATCTTATGATCATACTATAGAGGAATTTCCTACCTTGATAGCTAAGATCAGAGAGCCTAAACTAGAAGCACACCAGAACATCCAGCTTATTGCTGCTGAGCCAGATAAACTAGAACCAAAAGTTAACATTGTGACTCGTAGCAGTGCTTCCACCAGTGGGACATCGCAGGATATCGAAAAGAACACAAGTCAGCAGTGGGTGCGTAGAGTTCCTAGTAAAGCAACATCACTCGACCTGCAGAAGAATAAAGAGACATTTCACGAAGCCAAGGCTTCCTTTGATGAACCTATGCAATCAGGATCACATGTACCGCCGTCTAGGGGCGTACCGCAGCAAGCACCTTGTGGCGATAGCCCTGAACAGATACCGCAGGCTACCACATCGGGAAGATGCGACGAGGATGAATCGACAGGAAGTGTACAATCCTTCCTGCGCAGTTGCTTGAAACTCATGAGAAATGAAAAAGCTATCAGCGAGCTACAGCGCATCATAGATCAGTGTCAGCAACCTTCTCTCTCGGGCAGTGCACACCGCGCTGTTCATAATATTACAGGACATACAAGGACCGGAAGAGAGATGAAGCTCACAGCACAGATTGGAGAGTTTGAAATGGATGAGGTCGTCTTAGATCTAGGATCAAAGGTGAATGTTCTGACTAAGAAGACATGGGAACAGATGGGTAGCCCTCAGTTAGTCAGATCACCTATCCACCTGAGATTAGCTAACCAACAGCGAGTATCACCATTGGGTCGACTGCCGCAGGTGCCAGTTGACATTGACAGAGTTCGCAGTTTTGCGGACTTCGAGGTTATAGAAATCATTGGCGACAGTCGACCGTATCCAGCATTATTAAGTATCGATTGGGCGATCGGTAGCAAGGCTGTCATCGACCTAAAGAGAAGACAAATGAACTTTGAGGATGCGCAGATCCGGGTCATTGCGCCATTGGATCCTCACCAGGGTCCTAGATATATTGAACCTATCCAAGCAGAGGAGGAGGCACATAACATGGATAGCCTCTACCAGATGACTGCGAACCAAAATGACTACATCAATCCAACCGTAGAAGGGAACATTAGTTGGCGATGCGACAGCTCATGCGCATCAGATTTCGATGTTGGTCTAGAGAACTGGCAGAACAGACTTTACGAAGTCTCAGCGTGCAGATGTGCGTTTATGAGTAAGTCGCTACGATGGATTGGCATAGAGATCACTGAGATTCCATCATATCATGGTCTGATAGATATCCAGGACTTCCTTGAGCAGTTTGAGCAACATATTCCTTACGAGCAGAGGATCGTAGCTATGGACCTTGCAGTACGAGCCACACCTGCAAGATGGTGGTATGCGCATAAAGAGAATATCGCATCATGGGATGATATTAAAAGATTGATGGCGATCAGATTTTCTGTTGACAGAGAGTATGTCCAGCAGAAGTACACAGGAGAAACTGATCCTAGGACACAAATTCAGACATGTGAACAGAACTGGTCAGACATTCCCGAGGATGAATGGGTTCACCGATTCATTCACACATTGGACATAGTTCCAAGGAACTGGTACACAGAGACCGAATTGCGCAAGGGGACGACC
Organism: Pseudotsuga menziesii; assembly: GCA_001517045.1. Lineage (NCBI taxonomy): Eukaryota > Viridiplantae > Streptophyta > Pinopsida > Pinales > Pinaceae > Pseudotsuga > Pseudotsuga menziesii. The sequence goes on along the minus strand of LPNX010566348.1, from coordinate 184,080 downwards.
ACATGGTCACTTATGACAGACAGTTTCCTACTCACCTTCGCGTTTGAATCAGAACATCCAAGTGTTGCTCAGGCCCTAGACATAATCAAGATCAAGATATTTGAGGACTGTACCATCTCAGTGCAGGCTCAACCTGAGTGGGCCATCCAGTTGCAAGCCGCGCTTGAGTGCTATAATTTCGCAGCAAAGTCAGACAATGAAGATAAGGATGAGGATGAGGATCCTCGCAACACCAACATTTCGGAGTCAGAAGGGACTGGCGATGTTGGGGGACCACAGTTAGAGATTCCAGCAATCACTGAACCCATCAAGATTAAAAATATCAATATTGGCACAGACGCAGAACCTAAGTTTGCCTCTATTGGAGACTATTGGAACGATGAAACAGTCAGACAGATTGCAGATTTGTTACATGACTATCAGGACCTATTTGCCACCAAGTTCACAGAGATGAAGGGAATAGTTGGAGACCTGGGAGTTATGAGGATACCATTGAAGGAGGATGCTAGACCAGTCAAGCAGCGCCCATATAGATTGAATCCGTGCTACAAAGAAAAAGTTAAGGATGAGATTGATAAGATGCTAGCAGCAGGCATCATCGAACCAGTGGAAGAAAGTGAATGGGTTAGCCCCATGGTCATACAAGAAAAGAAAACCAAAGGAGACATCAGGATCTATGTTGATCTGCACAAGCTCAACGATGCATCGCTTCACGATCCATTTTCGACACCGTTCACTGATGAGGAATTAGACAACGTGGGAGGACAGGAGGTCTACTCCTTCACTGATATCTTTTTAGGCTGCCATCAAATCAGAATACATCCAGAAGATCGATCCAAGACCACCTTTGCAACAAAATGGGGCTCGTTCCAGTATACGGTAATGCCCTTTGGTCTTAAGAATGCACCAGCTATATTTTCTAGAGTAGTAGTTGCTGTATTTAAAGAATACATCCATAAATTATTAGAAGTATATTTTGATGATTGGACTGTATTTGGACTAATCGACAAGCACATAGGAGACTTACGACTGATGTTAGAGAAATGTAGGCAGTACCAGATTTCTCTATACTTGAAAAAATGTATATTTTGTGCACCATTCGGTATTTTGTTGGGTCATATTGTGTGCAGAAAAGGCTTGATGGTAGATCCCGTGAAGATCGCCATCATTGTAAATCTTCCATCACCCAACTCAGTCAAGCAACTGAGGACAGTACTTGGTCATACCGGGTACTACAGAAATTTCATCAAGGGCTACACAAAGATTAAATTACCAATGGAGAAATTGCTAAAGAAAGATGTACAATTCCTATGGAATGAGGAATGTCAGCAGAGTCTAGACATACTTAAGGAGAAGATGGTTACAGCCCCCATCTTAGTATTTCCATACTGGACTAAGCCATTTCATGTACATGTGGATGCGTCTGGCATCGCACTAGGGGTTGTTTTAACACAACCAGAAGAAGGAGATATTGACCATCCCATCGCATATTCCAGCAGAAAGCTATCGACAGCATAAAAGAACTACACCACAACAGAAAGATAAGGCCTAGCTATGGTGTACGCGCTGCAGAAGTTCAGGAACTACCTATTGGGTGCCCTATTCAAGATGTTTACTGACCATTCCGCCTTGAAGTATCTGGTCAATAAGCCAGTGTTAGGGGGGAGAATCTGCAGATGGTTACTCCTCTTTCAGGAGTATGATTTTGAAATCATTGTGAAACCAGGCACACTGAATGCTGGACCTGATCATCTGTCATGGATAGACTCAGGAGAAGAGCCAAGTAACCTAGATGACAATCTGCCAGATGAGTCATTGTTTTCTATCCAGATTACAGACGATTACTATGCTGATATTATTCAGTTTCTCACTACAGGAGTAGCACCTGATGAGTTTACTAAGCAGCAAAAGAGGCAGTTGGTTGTTAAAGCAGCAGACTTCACCCTCATCGCAGGACACCTATACAAGTTAGGTCCGGATGAATTTCTGCGCAGATGTGTGATGCCGCATGAAAAAGACGCTATTATCAAAGAGGCACAGTCAGGAACCACAGGAGGTCATTTCCCAGGAAAGACGACTGCGCAGAAAATCCTGGAGGCAGGATTATGGTGGCCTACATTGCATAAAGACACCAAGGACTTTTGCAGATGCTGCGATATCTGCCAAAGGGTAGGAAAACCCTCACGACGCGATGAAATGCCGTTGGGACCGCAGGTCACGCTGCGCGCATTTGACAAATGGGCTATAGATTTTGTGGGTCCTATCAACCCACCAGGAAAACGCACTGGTGCGAGATATACTATCACTGGAACAAAGTACCTCACCAGATAGGCAGAGGCCAAAGCAGTAAGAAATTGTGATGTTGCTACAGCCGCACAGCTCCTTTTTGAAAACATCATCAGTAGATTTGGATGCCCAGTAATTTTGATGAGTGATCAAGGCACACATTTCTTGAACAACACTATTGAGGCCTTGACAGAAGAATTCCAAATTCAGCACCATAAGAGCACTCCCTACCACCCACAGGCTAATGGCACGGTGGAGGCCTTTAATAAGATTTTAGAAAATTCTCTTACTAAGATCTGCAATAGCCAAAAGAATGACTGGGACCTCAGAGTTAACGTTGTATTATGGGCATACAGGACCACATGCAAGAAACTTACGGGACACACACCTTTCAGCTTGGTGTATGGACAGGAGGCTGTTATGCCTATGGAGTATATTCTTCCAAGTTTAAGAATCGCTCAGATTACCGGGATGACTGATACAGACACAGTGGAGGAAAGGATAGCACAACTGCTTGCCTTAGAAGAAGACTGATTCATCACCGGATTCCATCAGAAAGTACAGAAGGCACGAGAAAAATCTTGGCACGACAGACACATTAAGAGTAAGACTTTCCAGATCGGAGACCTAGTGCTCCTCTACGACAGCAAATTCATTAAGTTTCTAGGGAAGTTCAAGACACATTGGCTGGGGCCATATCAGATACAACAAGTCACAGAGGGAGGTGCCGTTCATCTCAGCCAGCTGAATGGGGAGATTCTTCCCACATGGATTAATGGCAGTAGGCTTAAGCTCTATAGTGATAGCCACCCCACCACTCAGCCCTAGCTTAACCAGTTTATGGTGGTGCCGATGTCTAGTGTAGTTGAAAGGAGGCATCACACCAGGAACTAGTCTACACCGGCAGGTATTTTCTAAGTATGAGGAATCGCATAAGGTCGGTTCATTTCGTGAAAAAAGAAAAAAAGAAAAAGGGCATTGTTCTACGCAGGTGATGCGGAGTCGCATCGCGGCAGTGCGATGTTTCCCCGTGCCACATACTCAGTTTTGCAACTGACAGAGGGCCAGTCAAGTCACCCTCTAACAGGAAGTTAATGAGGAAATGACCGGTATATCTTACCGTAGATTTGGCAGTAGTATAATCAATTTTTCCATATTTGGCAAATCTTCGACGAGACCGGCACCTGTACACACATGCTTCAGGGAAATTCGATCGGATTTCCGCATTTATTAAGGATCAGATGGCGGGTGTGGTCTTGTCCAGGCATTTATTACGATCGACGAGTTCATTCTAGATGACCGTTGCGTCCGGGATTATCGTATTGGGCATAAAAGCAGAAAGTATTCAATTGGGACGGTTACGTTTGCAGAAAAATCGACAGCTATAAAGTAAGTTGTTAAGAATTCCCTGTGAAGAAATAAGTTTGTTACAAAGTGCTGTGATTTTCAGAAGTTGCAGCCATTACATGTCCGCCGTTTTGTACTGAGAGGGTTCTGTTTGAGGACGAACCTCTAGAAGACATGCCGAGACACTTCGACCCTGGTGGCTGTAGGTCCGCTATGACAACGCCGCCTAGGGTTGTGAAATTAAGTACATCACAGGTCAGACAGCCGCCAAGGATGAAGAGTCAAGCACTAGAAGTAGAAGTTGTCACCAAAGTCTCTGCTAAGGATAAGAAGAACGCCGAGCCGATCACTGAAGATAAGAAAGCAGAGCAGAAGAATTATGAGAAGAAATCTCCCACCAGGCAGAAATTAAAAATGAGAAAAAGAAAGCAACGGGAGAAGGTCGCCGACCTATCTGATTAGATAAGATAAGCACAAGAGATTGCGGAGGCAACGAAACAAAAATCTGACGATCAGAGGCAGCATGTGTACCTGGAGCACCTCAAAGAGAAGAAAAGTGGAAGAGGACAGCAAACCCAGCAGACGGTAGAATTCCAGAATGCAGACAAAGGCTTGTTCTCGGAACGGAATTCATGGTTTGTATCTCTTTCATATACAAGGCTCCAGACTAAATGAAATGTTTGAGAAGGCTGGAAGATACAGATTTTCCTTGGGATAAAAT
>LPNX010566348.1:168657-179547 GCA_001517045.1 Pseudotsuga menziesii | reverse complement strand
GCTATAGAGCAGAGCCAGAAACCATGACTTTTAAGATAGAGAAGTCAAGAAAGGCAACGGTACCTGAGCGACCGAGAAGAGAGAGCTCACCCACTGCATTGAAGGTAGCGATGGAAAACAGGAGGGCTCAATGACCCTCATAAAGGAGAAGGAGCAACGAGGCTAAAGCATTGAAGACGAAGGACAGAAAAGCGAAGCGGTGCACAGTACGCATGATCAGTGCCGGGAAGCATGGAAGACTGCAGAGAGCTGTGGTGTGACGAAAATCGGCTACCTCAAGTACAGATATGGCCGACTGTCACTAGTTAGGGTTTTGGGTTACTGTTGGGATAGGCCCATAGTGTTGTAATGGCAAGACCTTCGGGCTGCCTATAAAGGGATATATTTTGTATTGTAAAAGGTTGGCATTTTGGGCATTTTAAGCCATCGAGCTAGGCGGATAACACATAGTTAGCCATTGAGTCTGTTAGCTCACAGTTATCTTGTATTGTAATAGAGTTGAGCTCTGGTTTTGTTATTAGCGGTAGCAATCTTACTGTAACCAGTAGCTGTCTTATAGAGCATGCATGTAACGATCTGCAGGGATCGACAGAGAGGGAAGAGTATATTGTAGGAGAGAAATATAGAGAAGAAAATAGATCTAAGAGAGAAGATCTTGAGCTGCATATGCGGTGCAGCAGAACTGTGTTTTACCTTCCCCTGAGCTATAATAAAAACACAGTTCTGTGGACGTAACTTCCATCCTGGAGGTGAACCATGTTAAAATCAAGTGTTATGTGATTGGATTATGTCTTATGTTTACTTATGCATTTCTCAGTCATTTCATGGACTTTGTTTACAGTTTAATGAATGAATGTGTTAATCAGTTCACAGTAATATAGAAGGATAAACATAAGTTGAAGTCTTTGGCATGTTGTATGTGGTTCATTTATGCTTTGTATGAAACAGTCACTAGTTGCAGTATTGAATAGACTTGTATGTTAAGTCTTGCACGTTGACACAAGTAACGCTAAGTGCACTAAAACCGCGGAGGTAGGATATCATAGAGAGGTGATACCGCACTGGCAGAGGAGTTGCGGTACGCGATACCGTAGGTTGGAGACTTAGCGTTGGGCAGGAGCTGCATGTCGCACGGTGCGCGACGATGCGGTAAGGCTGAAGATATCGCGATTCAGGGAAAGTGCACGACGTAGAAAGGGACCACACAACAGTATAGAGGAATATCTCGCAACTAGAAGAGCTGCGAGACGAGGAGATCGCGCGACGTGAGCAGAAGGTCGTGCGACGTGCAGAGAAAGAGACCACACAGCTAGGGGAGCTGCGAGTCACGAGTAGGATTGCCACAGAACCTAGTCCAAGACACTTGAGTCCTTGGCCAACCCATTAGAATCACTTCGAGTGAGACTTCAGGCCGCGTTGCGGTCTTTCATCGAAAGGGCCAGTGAGCTAGGGGTGTTGTTGGTTGATTATAGTAAACCCGGGTCTGCCCAGATGACCAACACTCATAGCCATGGTTGAGGGGAGAACATTGAAGGTATTGTTATGCTGTTGGACTGATTCTTGGACCAAGATCATTTGGAGAGAGCATAGAGAGCTAGAGTCGGAGATTTTGGGGATGAAGAGCTGGTTTCATGGAGATGCATGTCAACACTAAGGCTTGGTTGTAAACTTCTTCATATTTCTAATGCAAGTTGATTTTCTATCCCATAAATATTGTCAATGTTTTGATTTCAGATATATATTGCTAGATTCCTTAGTCACTAGAATAGATTCGTAGATCATATTCTAGTTGCTTTGATCTATTTCATGTTGAAATCTTTTGCAGGTACACAGGTGAACTATCAAGGCCTTGTATTCCAGATATCTACAGCGTCTAGGGGGAGTTATCAACCTCTGTGATCTATTTGTTCTGGATCTGAACCATTCAGACCAGCAGAACACCTTATTGTCCGTAGGAAGTGAAATATTTTGATCAACAGAGTCCTTCCACATTATACAGCTTTGCTGAGTACCTCATGTTGGATGATGGGAGATGCCTTAATGCCCTCCTTCCAGTAGATTTCATCCCATCGAATTCAGATTATTTATTCTGGGATTGGAATATAGAGTCATTTTTGAGTGCCTTGAGACTTGCAGTCATCAGTGGTAGGTTCTCTCACCATCGACAGTTTTTGGGAATACATCAATGTCCCCTAATCTATGGACCCTCTCAAGTGTTCGACCTCAACACATTTATTCACACTTGTTAGTTTGCACTCTAGTACCTTGATTCCCATTATCATTATCGGTGGGTGATCTCGTGTCTGTTAATGGAATACATCAATGAACGGTAATCAGATGATGGACTACTATATTCGACCTCGACACCTCTATTCACATAGTAGGACTTGTACTCGTAGCGGTTTGTGTAGAAGACCTTCTAGATTGGTGGCATCTCTTATATGCTACCTCCTTGATCGTGCTAGTGTTCATGAGATTTCAGCTCTCGTGACTTGATTCCATTATGTGTCAGACATTTCCAGCTATTATGGAGATCTTGATCCATTGTATATCTTCAACCATTATGGAGATCATGATCCTTTTTATATCTTCATCATGGATATTTTGATTTATGTATATTGTACATGGCAATGACCACTTATGTCATATTTGGTATCATTCCTATTCATGGCCATTGTACTCTTATGTATCTGGGACTGCTATATGTATTTGTAGTTATGTGCAGAGTTTTATCATTGTACTATGCTGATTGGGTGGCTGGTCTTCCATTTGGGATTCTTCATCACTCCACTTCTGGGATGGACTTATAATGTATTTCGGCCATCGTATGACCCCTCTAACCTCACACATTAGGGGGCATCTGTTATAGCTGATTTTACCACACCAGGTGAATCACACTTGTATGGCCTTCCCTTGTCCCTCTGCAGACTCCTTAGACCCCTTGGACCATTTTTTGTCCTTTGATGTTTCCTAGACCATCCCTATAAACATGTGAAAATTGCTATATGAGACTTTTAAACCCCTTATCGCGTATATACGCGGGTTTGACCCCTAAAACCACGTACATCGAGATGTGTACACAATCCAAATCCTTTTGGAGTTTTCCTTGACATCGATCTGACTCACTTGTCTCCTGGCCTTCCATATTCCTTGAGATCACTTGGATTCGACCTTTCATTACCCCATTGAAAAGCTATATAAGGAACCCTTTGGATACATTGAAGGCATAAGAGAATTGAAAGCAAAGAAACTATAGTCCATTGTTGCCAAAACTTGTGCTTGAGTCTGCATCCCTTTGTCCCTTGGAGAACTTTGGTGTTCTTCCCAAGCTTGCCTTTTGCTTGTGAGCTTGCTATCGAGAGATGGAGGATTGAGGTGGTGGAGGCATAAGTGGGGGATTCAGTTTCTCCGATTTACATATGTGCCGACAGAGGTTGTATTCATTGTAATCTTTGATTTTATATTAATAGAAATATCTTTTCCTGTCCAATAATGTATGTTTGAATGAATATTTTATCCATGGATGATTTCAAATTCTTATACGTTGTTGATTATATATGCTAGAGTAGATCTAACACCAATATATATATATATGTATAGTATGCTTGTCTTGTTTACTTGTTGTTGAGGAGGTGATTCGTCAATTTAAGCTGAAGTTGGAAAGCTCAACGGGGATCTACTTCAACCGTCCAGAATAAGGTATGAGGTCTGATCCTTTAGTGTTAGATATTTGATTTCTGTTGCATATTGGAAAGGATTGATTTCTGGAGTCAAGTTGTCTGTTGTGGTACCCCAAGCCATAGGAATTTCTCTCTGTAACAAAAGAATTCACTCTAGTAGTTTGAAATGGCTTCTTTTGTAGAACTCTTGACTCTATTCAATTTCCATTCATGGAAAGGAGAAATGAAGATCCAACTACATGCTAGAGGAATCTATAGGGTCACTATGGACACCGAAGAAGATCCTTCTTCTGTGACAGAGAAATCTAGATTCTTGAACAAGAAAGATGAAGCATTCAGATTCTTGTGCCTCTCTATTTCCCGAGATCTTCTTTTCCATCTCTCAAGATTGAAGACTCCAAAGGAAATTTGGGACAAATTGGAAACCCTGTGTTGTCACCATATTTATCTCACTAATTTTTTTTTAGACATATGCTTTTACACAATGAATGTCTAGGTGTCGAGACTCTATGTGAAGTTTCAAGCAGCATTGTTAAATATCGATATTATAATATATGCCCCAATTCTCATAGCAAGATGCCGAGAAGGATCCACACAAGCACTCAACGAGAATTGAGAAGCAAGGTGACAAATCAAAGAGAGAAGCTCGTCCTAAAGGTTGAGTTTTCAAAGAATAGTATCGACAAATGACATGAGTTTAATGTTTTAGTTCAAAGCACCAATGTAAATTGCTTAAGGAAGAAAAGTTGTCAAGTCTTAGTATTGGCATTTCTTATTTCTACCGTTTACGACCTCTTTCATTTTGAATTGGATTTGTCTTAGATGCGTTTGAGCCAAATATTTCAATATTCAAGCATGCATTGTAGTTGAATACAATAAAGCCCATTTTTCTTGAATATATTGTCTCCCATTTCAAAGGATGCTTTGGATAGATTTTTGAATTGGGAAGAGTTTCCAGAAAATGTTGCAATTAAAACAAATAACATCCATTATTGATGAGGATAGAAGGTTTGTTTTCCAGAAAGCCTAGATTATTACTTAGAAGAACAATGCACCCAATATTTGATTTAAAGTTTTCTTTGATATTTTCCTTGAACAATGTCTTTCTTGCTTGGTTCTTTGACATCTTGTTTCTCTGGCTATCTTGGAATGTGTTGCAGCTGCAACAATTTCCCACAATTCTAAAAATTTCGGGACCCTCCTTTTATCTTATTTTACTCAGCTTGTTTGAGTTTGCTTGATTTCATTAATGTTTGTTCAAAGAATATTTTTATGCCAGTGTTGTTTTACGGCTTGCATTGATTTTTTTCCCTGCCGTCGGAAGCATTTGAGACTATGAATCAGAAATATAGCCCGTTGTTGCAGAGAAGTAATGAGAAATCAAGTCCGATCCAAGGTTTAATGGCCTCCGATGCGCTGTATTTTTTTTCTCATCATCGGCAGCTTTATTGGAATACCGTCAGAACGTTTTGTCTCTACCATTTCCGCCATCGCGGATGATGTATTATGAGCCCCGATGGTTGTATTAACCTCTTTTGATCCCCGCCATTTTGATTCGCAAATCCTTAGTCTTTTAACTTCCGCCGTTGCGGCTCTAGAAAGAACTATTCTTCCGATATAGTTTCATTTATGTGTCTCGCTTGGCAGATATTTTTCGCTTAAGTCATGTTTATTTTACTTCCGATTTTGATTGGTTTGCGAAACTCGGTGTCTTTATGGTTTCCGCTGTTGCGGCTCTCCAACCAACTATTGGTCCGAGTTCTTAGTCTCATGAACTCCGATGTGAAGTGTATTTCTCTTGCCAGTGCCACTGCGGATCTCATAGTCATTTCATCATCCGCCGTTGCGGAGATGCTGCTGACATGATCGCCGATCCCATAGTCGTTTTGCCACCCGATGGTTTTATTTCTCCTGCCGATTATTTGTTTACCGGGATGTATATATTTGGGGGTTGGGGTTTATTTTCTTTTATTATTCCTATGAACTTGTGGCCTGCATTGTCGTTATCGTGTCGAGCAGAACATCGTACTCGCTATCGGTACCCCATTCCTAGGTGGCTCCGCCGTGGAGGTTTGTGGATTTTTCTCACCAATCGCACAGTGCATTACTAGGTAGGCCTTTATTCCCGTTCTCCCTTTTCCGTTCGAATGGTTGAACTGAGTTTGTCACCCTTGGTTAGTTCCCACCTCTGCGGTTAATGGATACCTAGTTTTACATTTTCAACACTTATATATAGTCTATGTAGACGGTATGGCTGTATTGTGGGGGGTTTTTTGTTTGCTTAATGATTAAATTCACAGCCATTATGATTTTGTGACTAGCACCCGACTACTTGGGAAACCGGTGCAGACGGGTGTTACGCTATCTGCAACAGTTTCCCCCAGTCTGCGTATGGCCGTCTGGGGAGAGTAGTTCCTTGTTAGCTGCAGGAGGCGGGCATTTTCTTGTTTATTTCGGAGTACCGGGGTTTTGGCTTCCCAGTCTGTGGGTCACGGTTTTGAGATGCTCCTCACTTTGAACGATATTGGGAATAGGACTTTTTGTGGGATCATAGTGCCGAGGTTGTAGTGGAGACTGTTTTCCTCGACGACAGGGAGTTTTCATCATTTTAGCAGGGCTGTGATGTTTTGAGTCGATTATGCAATATTTTTTAGCCCTAGGCAGGTTTTAGTTCTTTTGCAGATTCGTTGTTGTGCATGAACACTTGGTATTTAAATATTGTTTGTTTATTTTCATAGCCATAATCATGATTAGCCTCAACGAGGTAAATGCTCATGCAGTTTGTCTTCATTCTTTGAATATTATTTAGGAATGGCTCAATAAAACCTAAAGGATTTTATGTATGATAGGAAAATCTTCCTGAATTGAATTTGAGATGTCTAAAAGGAAAAAGAATAAGGCTCCTATAGTGGAGGAGGAACCCGATGTTGAAATTGTCACCAAGGTTGAATACACTTACAAAGACACCAGATGCATAGTGGGTGTGGAACCTGAATATAAATGGGGGAAAATCTACAGACTAATAAAACATCGGGAGGTACCTGATACAGGTTTCGAGGAAGAAACTATATATGCAAATATATAGAGATCTGCTTTGATGAGGGTTGCTACCAGACTTGAGCTTTTCCCGTGCTCAGAGGTGATTGGATGGATTCTGCCCAGGGCAGATGTAACTACCATGATTTTGGAAAACGTTGAAAAACAAGGTTATGCTACTTATAGCCCTGGTTACGTATCACTGGCCTAGCACTTACCGGAAGCACAGATGTACTTGACAGAAGACTGGCTAAAGAAAATTAATCTAGACCTAGTTGAGACATTGAAAAGAATGTTGGTACCTGGCAAGAGTTTCAGAACTAGGCCATCAGAGGAATATGATATTGCCACCTTAAGGGCCCCCTATAGATTTATTGCCTTAATGTTGAACAGGATTTTTGGGAGAGCCCATGGTAAAAGCTTTAAGTTGGGGTGGGTGCCTATCATCTTCTATGTTGCAACCCAAGGTACTGTTTTCAACTGGGAAAACATTGTATCATATAGCCTCTCAGCCTGCATTGCTTTAGCATTAGGAGGGGTGTCCCAGAAGAGATCAGAGTTCTATATGAGCTCTATATTGATTGATTGCATACTGTGCAACTAACCCTTACCAAATCTGAGGTGTATTTGGGACCAAGAGAGAACACCATTCTATTCAGCCTACAAGCCACTATGGGCACATAAGTACCACAGTCACTATAGAGAAGTGTGTGAACACTTCATTATGCCATTATATACATTGATTTTCTTAAAAGAATGCAGCTGCATGTCGGAGGAAGCATTGCAGGTTATTGAAGAACATGCATATTGCTACTTAATGGAGGATGGACTATATATCAGAATGTATGGATGCTCCAGAGCACCTTCACTACTGCCAAAATATGCCACTGATTATGTGGTACACAAGGAGGCAGTTAGGCAGGTCTTCATAGATGGCATAGGGAGTTTTTTTATTTAAACATAAGAAAACAACTTATCCTCCCTTAGCATTCAGGTTGGGAAGCTATAAGTTCACAAGAGTCAAGAAAGCCGATGAATTTGTAGAAGAATTGGGGAAATTCCATTTTGGGGAAATAAATTTCCACAGGAATGATTCTCGAAATAAAGTGTCAGAACACTGCAGGGACACAAATGTACATTTTGAGTATACAAGCCACTGGGATAAAGACAAATCAATCTTCTGAAATGCAGAAAACATAAGTGCATTAAGAAGAAGATTTAAAAAGAAAATCACTACTAAAGGCAGGAAAGGACAGGATGAGAAAAAAAAGACAGAGGAAGAAGACGTTAGAAAAAGAGATGAAGATGCTAGGAGACTAGCATAGGAGGCCGAAAGCTGGCTTAAAGGTGAGGAGGAAGAAAAGAGAAAAGTTGAACAAGAGGCAGCTAGAAAGGCAGGAGAAGCTGCCAGGATTGAAGAAGAAGAAAGGACAAGGAAAATGGATGAGGAACTTAGGAAGCAGGAAGTAGAAAGGTTAAAACTGACAGAGAAACAAGCTTTGGATCCTGTAGACATTCAGGTTCAGGATGTGGGTAATCCTGATGTTCAAGATCTTGAGGAAGCTGCTAGCAGCACAATAGGACAGGCTGTTGTCCCTACCCTAATACTAATCCCTTTCAAGCAGAATAAAGGGGAAGAGGTGTCGGAATTCAACACTATTTTTTAAGACAAGGAAAGAAAAAGAATTGTGAAGAGGACTAAGAATAAGTTCTTGAACAGCCAAGTGGGGCCCTCCTCATAAGTGATTTATTTGTTTGTTTTTATTGTAATAGATTGTAAATTCTATAAGCACTTAGTGTAAGAAAGTGTGGGAGGTGAAGCATTGGGGAAGCCCAAGAGTCATTTGTGGGCAGCCCAATAGTTTTGCTTTTGTATAATATAGAGGAATTATATACGAGAGGGGCTTTTTCCTGGAGAAACTTGTGAACTACTTGTTGTAAGAGGAACTACTTCGTTTTGCAATAATAAAATTACAATTTTGCTTGTTGGAGAAAGTGTTTTGTGGAATGTTCAAATGTGATGAAATGAACAATGTTGAAGGGGAACTATTCCGTTTTCATTTGTGTTTCATTAACTGTGAGAGCGTTCTAACTTTCTGAACCTATGTTCTTATTTGAATGTTCTCTGATTTATTCTATGATAATTTCCATTATGAGTAATGAATGTTTTAACAGATGATGAGCTATCTTGTGGTGCATGTCTTCATTCATGTTTATGTGTTTCGATTCCAAGAATAGCTATCTATGATTTATCTTAACATATGAACAGTATCACATTACTCATGAATTAATAATCTTGCTCCCTAGGGATAGATTAGTTAGTATTGTTTTTCAGTTGTGTGTGATTTAGATGCGAGATAGTCTAAGACGAGAGGTAAGAACCTGCGCATCACATTGTGACCACTCCTCGCATTCTTCATCAATATGCATCTTAGATAGGCACTTGCATATCATACTTAAAGTCAAAATACAAAAATATACACGGTGGACCGGGCTGCAACCGGTAAAACCCTTTGTTTTGTTACTTGACCTACGGTAGCCGGACCGCAAACCAGCCGGATTCCCTACACCAAATAGTCACGGGCTAGTTGGGAACATTGAATGGGGAGAATCCCTTTCTATTTTTGCCTGCAAATTTCCAGGCCTCAACAGTTTCTGGTGCTAGAAGGAGGGCCACCAATGCATGGCTGGTCGGGGAAATCCATTTCCTCGAAATTACTCCACTAGTGATAGTTTTGGAAGCATTTTATTTCCTGATCCAAATACTGAAGAGGATAGGGAACATTTGTTTTCTACGGACAACCAAGTAGTCAATGATCTGAGAAGACACACACGTGCTTATGTTAAGAGTATTAGAGGATTACCCACTATCCTTGATTTTCCCCAAAGAGAATACAAGAAAAAATATTGTCCCATCTTGGAAGATTCAGTGTTGTTTGGAGATTTGGAAGAGTTAGTAGAAGTAGCGTTACAGGAATTCGTTCAACCTTTGAATCGGGTAGGCCCAAACACACCTTACTATTCTCCTATGCATACTACTGTTCTTTCACCTCCTCACTCTCCACCCAGACTCAAGGAAGGCATTAATGCCAATCAGCCACTTAACCCACCAAATCCACCACCTGCTTGGAAAGCCAGATCACCCCTGAACTTAACACCTCCGTTGCATGACTTACCTCAAGCTTTTGAAAAGATGCTACCTAATTTTGATCCAAATGAGAAGGTTGTAGTAGATTACCATTTACAAAGTTTCTATTTGGAAATAGAAGGATTAAGGGCTGGGGAACATGAGGATGTAGTTTGTATACTTTTTCCGCACACCCTAAAAGGAGCAGTGACATCATGGTACTTTGGTTTGCCTGCAAACTCTATCCCATACTGGGATACCTTTGAAAGGATTTTCAGAAGTAAGTATGCAGCCCAAAAGATGCATGCAGCACTAATGAAAGGTTTAGGTGCTTCAAAAAAAGAAAGGAAAGAAAAGGTACACAATTTTACTCAAAGATTTTCTGCTTACCTTAAGAACTTTTCTGCAACTGATAAGCCCTCAGACAAATTTCTGATTGAGTATTATACCTCAGGTTTAGGTCCTGACTTGGCTATGTTCGCAAAATCTCAAGTTAAACCTGCGTTATCAGAGACTTACGAAGAAGAAGAAAGAGTAGAGGCTGAAAAGGAAAGTATAGAATATTATCCTGAGCAGTCTGGAGAAAAAACTCCCGGCAAGAGAGCCTTATTGCTATCTAAACCTAAAGAGGAGCAATCACATGATTTTGAAGGGATGTTAAAAATGATGCAAAAGCTATCCAACAGAATAATAGATCTGGAGAAAGAAAAGGAAGCTCAGAAAGCATATAAGCCTTATTACAAAAAAAGAGATGATAACAACCAACCCAAACCTCCTCCATACGGTTCAGCATCGATGAATTTAATAGAGGTGGGGATGGATAATTTTTGCACTTTTCACCAAAAAACCCATTCTGAAAAGAATTGTCCTCAATGGATAAATTAAATGACATTGGTGATGAATCAGTTGTTGGATTCCAAATTAATCGAGGACATTGATGAAAAGGAAAATGGTAGTAAGACCACAGAAAAACAAGAGAATGATACCATATTTTTATGAGATTGTGTCTCACTTTTTGATACAGAAAGAAGTACTCTGAAACTTTAG
>LPNX010566348.1:80019-168423 GCA_001517045.1 Pseudotsuga menziesii | reverse complement strand
TTATGAGAAAGTGTGAAATGACTTTTATTGTGAGTACTTCACTTTATGACTTAAAAGTACTTGTACCACTACCTTAGTTAACTATGGGTTTTCATCCACCGTAGAAAATGTGACAAATAAACATTCTTAACTCATGCAATGCCACCTCAACCATAGGGGATGATGTCATCTACTAGAATGTAATTGGTTGATTTTTATAGTACATTTTGGTCTTTTTGAGGCCCATTT
The DNA here is from genome assembly GCA_001517045.1 of Pseudotsuga menziesii. Classification (NCBI taxonomy): domain Eukaryota; kingdom Viridiplantae; phylum Streptophyta; class Pinopsida; order Pinales; family Pinaceae; genus Pseudotsuga; species Pseudotsuga menziesii. Next base: position 168,195 of record LPNX010566348.1, on the reverse strand, counting down.
TTGACCTCAAATTCTCTCTAATGATACCAGAAACTCAAACGACAACAAAAATCCTGTATTTGGTAAATAAAGACAATTCAATGATCTCAAAGATTAAGAATTTGCAAGAGAATGTCAGGAAACAACCAAATAACAATGTTGATGGCAAAGTACCTGAAATCACCATTATCATCCAAGATCCGAAGCAAATCAACAAGCCTGTTAAACCTATGGAAGACCAAGTAGGTGTTAACAAAGAAAATACTAAAAGGCTTGAAGAACTAGAGGAAGAGATATCCACCAAAAACCAATTTGTGGAAGATGTCGAATCAATTGGGGAAGGGAAAGCTAGGTTTAAAACCCCACCTTTCCTTTTGACTTTGGAAATTCTGAACCATAAGGTGCATAATTGTTTGGTAGATTCTGGATCATCAGTGAATGTTATGCCACTCGCAGTCTACAAAATAATTAATGGGCAACCAAAACCTACTGCTTGGGAAGTTACTCAATTAGATAGAACTAGTGTCAAAGTAGTTGGGGAAATGGAGAATGTTCTCATTCGTTTATCTGCAAATTAAAAGATATGTCAATTTATTGATATTGTAGCGGCAGACATACCGGATGGGTACGGACTTATTTTGAACCGAGACTGGTCCACAAGGTTAAAGGGGTATTTTGCTTCAGATTGGTCACATTTATGGCTGCCTCATAAAGGGGTCCCAAACCAGATCAAAATCTTAAGGGAACCTTACATGAAGCACACTGTCACTAAGTTGGAAGAAGGAAATGAATCTACAAATTCTATTTTGGGGAATTATCTAATGGAGCTTGAACTAAGACATCATACATTAGAAGAAGCCAGCAATATAATAAACACTCAGCCCGATCTCCTTCAATGTTCACGGGCTGATGGGACTGATTGTAAATTGGTAGACGTAGTTTCGGTTTCAAAAATAACAGAGTTAGATAATGGTTAGGTATTTCACATCTGCAATCGAGCCTATCCCCTTGACTCGTAAGTTGGTAGATCTATAGGGGTGGGCAGAGAACTGGTCAGGTAGTGGTTGGTTCTCAAAATTTTCTTTTACTTTGATGTTTGTTTTGATAACCTTGTACATAAATAATTTGATGCAGTTTTTTCACTTTGATTTACCGCTGTTGTTTCTAGTTATTTTTCGTTTGTTTTTTAATAAAAGAGGCAAACTTTTGGTTGCATGGGAAGCGTCAGGGTTCTTGATTAACTGAAATCTTTGGGATAAGGCTGTGCATTCTTGGTTGAACTAATAGAATTTCTTCTAGTAAGTAGTTTTCCTAAATGGCTATACGCTCATTGAAGTCTTGCTTAACCCCTGAAAATAACTCAGAATCAAAAGGTCTGGAATACTATTTCGAGGCTCCATCCACTTCGCATATAAGACGTCCTAGGGGGTGATAGAAAAGGACCCATGGAAAGGAAGAAAGGTAAACAGTTTATTATATATAAATGATCCCATGCATTGATTTTAAAATCCTAGAGGCTGGTAAGAGTCAAAACTCCTAAAAGAAGCAATACATATCAAAGCAAAGTATAAAAACGTGAATACCAATTTGTTGAAAGTTATTCTCCGTCCATGAGCTGAAAAGTAAATACATCTCTCACACAAAAGGACACTATGGATAGAAGAGCCTGAATAAAATTCAGAAAGAAAGGCATAGGGAAGACTCAAAAAAGAAAAAAAAGAAAAAAAGGTTCAAAAGGCCCAAAAGTGCAATTGGCATGGGAATGAGGAACAAATGAATATTTCTGTTTACCATATGTTACGATCCTATGGTGTCCAAGCTAGAAACTACTCAAAGACAGAGTTAAAATAAAACTCACCTACTAAGCCTCAAAAGAGTTATCCGGACTTTGAATATTTTGGTGTTCCCATTTCCAAAGAATGGAATGTCATCAATGATTTAAATGCATGTGTTTGTCATTTTAGGAATACAAGCATCTAGAAGAATTCAAATTATGGGTTTAATGATTAAACAGTCTTTTACTGGGAGAAAAGTTGATTCAGAAATATGGGGTTCACCAGGTAGTCGCCAATTGTTACAGCTGCAACAATTTCCTAAAATTCTAAAAATTTCAGGACCCTCCTTTTATCTTGTTTTGCTCAGCTTGTTTGAGTTTGCTTGATTTCGTTAATGTTTGTTCAAAGAATATTTTTATGCTAGTGTTGTTTTATGGCTTGCATTGATTTTTTGCCTTGCCGTCGGAAGTGTTTGAGACTATGAATCGGAAATACAGCCCGCCGTTGTGGAGAAGTAACGAGAAATCAAGTCCGATCCAAGGTTTAATGGCCTTCGATGCGCTTTATTTGTTTTTCTCATCATCTGTGGCTTTATTGGAATACCGTCGGAACATTTTGTCTCTACCCTTTCCGCCGTCGCGGATGATGTATTATGAGCCCCGATGGTTGTATTAACCTCTTCTGATCCCCACCATTTTGATTTGCAAATCCTTAGTCTTTTAACTTCTGTCGTTGCAGCTCTAGAAAGCACTATTCTTTCGATATAGTTTGATTTATGTTTCCTACTTGGCTGATATTTTTTGCTTAAGTCATGTTTATTTTACTTCTAATTTGACTGGTCTGCAGAACTCGGTGTCTTTATGGTTTCCACTGTTGCGGCTCTCCAACCAACTATTGGTCCGAGGTCTTAGTCTTGCAAACTCCGATGTGAATTTTATTTCTCTTGCCGATGCCGTTGTGGATCTCATAGTCGTTTCATCATCTGCCGTTGCAGAGATGCTGCTGACATGATCGCCAATCCCATAGTCGTTTTGCTGCCCGATGGTTTTATTTTTCCCGTTGATTATTTGTTTGCCAAGATGTATATATTTTGGGGTTGGGGTTTATTTTCTTTTATTATTCCTGTGAACTTGTGGCCCGCGCTGTCATTATCGTTTTGAGCAGAACATCGTACTCGTTGTCGGTACCCCATTCCTAGGTGGCTCCGCCGTGGAGGTTTGCGGATTTTTCTCATCAGTCACACAACACATTTCCAGGTAGGCCTTTATTCTTGTTATCCCTTTTCCATTTGAATGGTTGAACTGAGTTTGTCACCCTTGGTTAGTTCCCAGCTTTGCAGTTAATGGATACCTAGTTTTATGTTTTCAGCGCTTATATATAGTTTATGTAGACGGTATGGCTGTCTGGTGGGGGGTTTTTTGTTTACTTAATGATTAAATTCGCAGCCGTTATGAGTTTGCGACCTGCACCCGACTGTTTGGGAAACTGGCACAGACGGGCGTTACGCTGTCTGCACCAGTTTCTCCTAATCTGCGTATGGCCGTCCAGGGAGGGTAGTTATGTGTTAATTGCAAGAGGCGAGCATTTTCTTGTTTATTTCAGAGTATCGGGGTTTTGGCTTCCCAGTCTGTGGGTCATGGTTTTGAGATGCTCCTCACTTCGAACGAGATTGGGAATATGATTTTTTGTGGGATCATAGTGCCGAGGTTGTAGTGGAGACTGTTTTCCTGGAAGGCAGGGAGTTTTCGTCCTTTTAGCAAGGGCATGATGTTTTGAGTCGATTATGCAATATTTTTTAGCCCTAGGCAGGTTTTAGTTCTTTTGCAGATTTGTTGTTGTGCATGAACACTTGGTCTCTAAATATTGTTTGTTTATTTTCATAGCCGCAATCATGATTAGCCTCAACGAGGTAAATGCTCATGCATTTTGTCTTCATTCTTTGAATATTATTTAGGAATGGCTCAACAGAACCTAAAGAATTTTGTGTATGACAGGAAAATCTTCCCGAATTCGAGATGTCTAAAAGGAAATAGAAGAAGGATCCTATAGTGGAGGAGGAACCCGATGTTGAAATTGTCACCAAGGTTGAATACACTTACGAAGACACCATATGCATAGTGGGTGTGGAACCTGAATATAAATGGGGGGAAATCTATAGAATAATAACACATCGGGAGGTACCTGATATAGGTTTTGAGGAAGAAAATATATATGCAAATATAGAGAGATCTGCTTTGATGAGGGTTGCTACCAGACTTGATCTTTTCCCGTGCTCAGAGGTGATTGGATGGATTCTGCCCAGGGCAGATGTAACTAACATGATTTTGGAAAATGTTGAAAAACAGGGTTATGCTGCTTATAGCCCTGGTTACGTATCACTGGCCTACCACTTACTGGAAGCACAGGTGTACTTGACGGAAGACTGGCTAAAGAAAATTAATCTGGACCTAGTTGAGACACTAAAAAGATTGTTGGTACCTGGAAAGAGTTTCAGAACTAGGACATTAGGGGAATATGATACTACCACCTTAAGGCCCCCCTATAGATTTATTGCCTTAATGTTGAATTGTATTTTTGGGAGAGCCCACGGTAAAAGCTTTAAGTTGGGGTGGGTGCCTATCATCTTCTATGTTGCAACCCAAGGTACCATTTTCAATTGGGCGAACATTGTATCAAACAACCTCTCAACCTGCATTACTTCACCATTAGGAGGGGTGTCCTAGAAGAGATCAGAGTTTTATATGAGCTCTATACTGATTGATTGCATATTGTGCAACCAACCCTTCCCAAATATGAGGTGTATTTGGGACCGAGAGAGAACACCAGTCTACTCAGCCTATAAGATACTGTGGGCACATAAGTACCACAGTCACTATAGAGAAGTGTGTGAACACTTCATTATGCCATTATATACATTGATTTTCTTAAAAGAATGCTACTGCATGTCGGAGGAAGCATTGCAGGTTATTGAAGAATATGCAGATTACTACTTAACGGAGGATGGACTGTATATCAGAATGTATGGATGCTCCAGAGCACCTTCACTACTGCCAAAATATGCCACTGATTATGTGGTGCACAAGGAGGTAGTTAGGCAGGTCTTCGTAGATGGCATAGGGAGTTTTTTTTTTGAACATAAGAAAGCAACTTATCCTCCCTTACCATCCAGGTTGGAAGCTATAAGTTCACAAGAGTCAAGAAAGCTGATGAATTTGTAGAAGAATTGGAGAAATTCCATTTTGGGGAAATAAATTTCCACAGGAATGATTCCTAGAATAAAGTGGCAGAACACTGTAGGGACGCAAATGTACATTTTGAGTATACAAGCCACTGGGATAAAGATGAATCAATCTTTCGAAATGCAGAAAACATAACTGCATTAAGAAGAAGATTTAAAAAGAAAATCACTACTAATGGCGGGAAAGGATAGGATGAGAAGAAAAAGGCAGAGGAAGAAGAGACTAGAAAAAGAGATGAAGATGCTAGGAGACTAGCATAGGAGGCCGAAAGATGGCTTAAAGGTGAGGAAGAAGAAAAGAGAAAAGCTGAACAAGAGGTAGCTAGAAAGGCAGGAGAAGCTGCCAGGATTGAAGAAGAAGAAAGGAAAAGGAAAATGGATGAGGAACTTAGGAAGCATGAAGCATAAAGGTTAAAACTGACAGAGCAACAAGCTTTGGATCCTGTAGACATTCAGGTTCAGGATGTGGGTAATCCTGATGTTCAAGATCCTGAGGCAGCTACTAGCAGCACAATAGGATAGGTTGTTGTCCCTACCCTAAGACTAATCTCTTTCGAGTAGAAGAAAGGGGAAGAGGTGCTGGACTTCAACACTATTTTTTACGACAAGGAAAGAAAAAGAATTGTGAAGAGGACTGAGAAGAAGTTCTTGAACATCCAAGTGGGGCCCTCCTCATAAGTGCTTTATTTTTTTGTTTTTATTGTAATAGATTGTAAATTCTATAAGCACTTAGTGTAAGAAAGTGTGGGAGGTGAAGCGTCGGGAAATCCCAAGAGTCATTTGTGGGCAGCCCAATAGTTTTTCTTTTGTATAAATATAGAGGAATTAGATAGGAGATTGGCTTTTTCCCAGAGAAACTTGTGAACTACTTGTTGTAATAGGAACTACTTCGTTTTGGAATAATAAAATTACAATTTTTCCTGTTGGAGAAAGTGCTATGTGGAATGTTCAAATGTGACGAAATGAACAATGTTGAAGGGGAACTATTTCGTTTTCAGCTGTGTTTCATTAACTGTGAGAGCGTTCTAACTTTCTGAACCTATGTTCTTATTTGAATGTTCTCTGGTTTATTCTGTTATAATTTCCATTATGAGTAATGAATGTTTTAACAGATGACGAGCTATCTTGTGGTGCATATCTTCATTCATGTTTATGTGTTTCGATTCCAAGAACAACTATCTGTGATTTATCTTAACATATGAACAGTATCACATTACTCATGAATTAATAATCTTGCTCCCTAGGGATAGATTAGTTAGTATTGTTTTTTAGTTGTGTGTGATTTAGATGCAAGAGAGTCTAAGACGAGAGGTAAGAACCTGCGCATCACATTGTGACCACTACTCGCATTCTTCATCAATCTGCATCTTAGATAGGCACTTGCATATCATACTTAAAGTCAAAATACAAAAATATACACAGTTGACTGGGCCGCAACCGGTAAAACCCTTTGTTTTGTTACTTGACCTACGGTAGCTGGACCGCAAACCGAACGGATTCCCTACACCAAATAGTCACGGGCTAGTTGGGAATGTTGACTGGGGAGAATCCCTTGCTGTTGTTTCCTACGAATTTCTAGGCCTCAACAGAACGAAAATTGCAACTTATGCAAATGCAAGAACAACACTAGAATCCAGGAAAGGAGTCGGGAAAGCTTTCATTACTACTTTTCAATCTGGTGCTGTGATGGTATTTTTGCTTGCTGTAAATGGACTATTGGTCCTTTATGTTACCATTAATCTTTTCAAGTTGTACTATGGCGATGACTGGGAGGGTCTTTTTGAAGAAATTACTGGTTATGGTCTTGGGGGTTCTTCCATGGCTCTGTTTGGTAGAGTAGGTGGTGGTATTTACACCAAAGTAGCAAATGTAAGCGCAGATCTTGTTGGAAAGGTTGAATGGAACATTCCTGAAGATGATCCACGCAACCCAGCTATCATTGCTGATAATATCGGCGACAATGTTGGAGATATTGCTGGTATGGGATCCGATTTATTTGGGTCCTATGCTAAAGTTTCATGTGCAGCTCTAGTTGTTGCATCCATATCATCATTTGGAAACACTCATGACTTTATTGCCATGTGCTATCCCTTGCTCATTAGTTCAATGGGTATCATTGCTTGCTTAATCACAACCCTCTTTGCGACTGACATATTTGAGATCAAGGCTGTGAAGGAAATTGAGCCTACATTGAAAAAGCAACTTATTATCTCCATAGTATTGATAACCATTGAGATTGTTGTTGTAAGTTTAGTTGCATTGCCTTCATCCTTCACCATTTTCAATTTTGGTGCCCAGAAGGTTGTAAAGAACTAGGAGCTTTTCTTCTGTGTTGCTATTGGTTTGTGGGATAGCCTTGTTATTGGTTTTGTCACAGAGTATTACACAAGTAATGCTTACAGCCCTATCCAATATGTTGTCGATTCATGCAGGACTGGAGTAGCAACTAATGTTATATTTGGTTTGGCTTTGGGATACAAATATGTTATTATTCCCATATTTGCAATTGCAGTAGGCATTTTTGTCAGTTTTAGTTTGGATGCCATGTATGGTATTGTAGTAGCGCCTTTGGGAATGCTCAGTACAATAGCAACTGGATTGGCCATTGATGCATATGGACCTATCAGTGAGAATGTCGGTGGAATTGCTGAGATGGCTGGAATGGGTCACATGATCCGTGATTTAAGTGTATGATCTTTTAAGTATTAAATCGTGAAATCGAGTGCAAGCATCAAAGAAGCCCATGTGTCAACAAAAATACCAAATGGAAGAGTGTATTAATTCTAGATCCAATTATTCAGGCAAAAAATTAGAATGACCTCCAGATAATTAAGGCAGACAGTTTTAGAAGATCGACTTTTTTATTTTTGAAGAAATTCGATCCATAAAAATAGGATCTGATAATTATCCCAAAAAACTCAGAAGTTTTGTATATAAGGGATAGTATCTAGATATGAAAGGGTGGCAATCGGAGATGGGAATCGAATTTTTTGTATACTGTATGATATGAAACGCTCTGCATCTTCAATACAGGTTCTACTTTGATATGATTATGGTTACGAGCTGATTTTGTGTTTTTTATGATTTATCCTGTGTGTGGTCAAATACAATCCACTACATGATTCTTGTAATGAAATATAGTTATCTTTCAAACCTTTAGTGACAAAGTCAGATTCATTCCATAAATCCGTGCTCGTAGTTCCCTTGTTATTGAATTTTGTATTCCATTTGATGTCATACATATCTTTAAATGGTTATGTGGTTTTTCCTATATCTTTGATTACATACCAATTCAGTTTTTATTTTTATTTTATTGAATTATTTTTAAATATTTCTTTAAGCTTGAACCCTCATAGTCTAGGTTCAACTTTAGGGATAACATCTTCTGGCGTCGTTGCCGGGGATGGAGGAGTGAAGATATCTTCCCTGGGAAAGAATGACAACGATCAGATCCAGCTCTTGATGGTGCACAGGAGCAAGACACTACTTTGACTACAGATTTATTCACCAGGTGACTCCATGTTTGAAGAATCTAGAGGCAATTTTACAATTCCAAAATGTCAAAGGGTTTTGATACTATTTTGGCACAGAGATTTTCTCCGCTCAATTTCTCAGTTGTTTCTGGCTTTCCAAATATAGTACCTATCATGGACAAATGGGGAGATTTTCTTCTATGATTCAGAGAAAAGGAAGAGGACAATCCGACACATCATGTAATTAAATTTCATCAATGCATGGATCAGCTGAGTATACATCATGAAGATGTATTGATGAAAATGTTTATGTATTCATTAGATGGTTGTGTGAGACAATGGTATAGAACTCTTCCTGCTTCTAGTATTTCCTCTTTCAAAGATTTTCATGATGCTTTTTATTCATATTGTAAGAGGATTCACCCAGCTGAGTGTCTTTTTGAGCATTGTTGTAGGGGATATACATTATATATCTAGGGTTTAGTAGTAGATTCTTCCAGTAGTAAAGATGAAGCTGGTGGTTATGCTATGAAGAAGGAAGAAGATCTATTATATTCCTCTAATTCTGTTTTACAACAAGAAATTTTTCAAAATTCTGATATTAAAGTTGATGATAGCATCATAGAACAGAAATCTTCATCTTTAGAAATCGATCAGAATGCCCCATTTTATGATGAAGACATTGAAGTTCTAGATTGGGATCAGAATCAACCAATTCACTCTGAAGATATTCCAATCTATGATGAGTATTGAGATGAAGAGCAGATCCCTACATCACCTTTTGTTGATTTGAGGAGCAGCCAACAGATGTATGACAACTATGAATCAAATTTTGATGAGGAACAACATTGTGTGGAAATCAACCATCCTGAATCCATAGAAGACATTGAGCAGCCATATTTGCAATTCAGTAGGCCTGCATTCATCATGTTTCAAAATAGATTTGCAGAAAATATCAAACAACCTATGATTAGCAAAAAAATCAATCTTCAACCATGTTTAGATTTGCAGGTAGCTAAAAGTGGCAGCCATTATGAGGAACAGGATATACAGAGATATTTTGATTTTCAACTTAAACAACAGCAAGAGGTATTTATTTATAGCTTCATTGATCCATTTGTTGATTATATGGAGTCTTTGAGCAGATCAAATGTCAGATTGTTTTTGTCAAATGAAGGTTGACTTTTCTCTTCTTTTGAAATGAAGTTTGATATTCCATGGGCTCCTTTATTCATCATCTCCAGATCAGAAGTTTTACCAGTTAGTCAAATATTTGTATGGCTTCATTGGAAGCATGATTTTACCTAATCAAAAGAAAGCAGATGATTAGAATGGGAGTTGTAAATAAATAAGCTTGATGCTTCAAGCATTTCCTTAAGTTTGTAGTATGAGCAGTTGGAATTTTCAATTTGCTTTTGTAGTATAAGAAGAGCAGGTTTCAAAGTTTGAAATAGGTTAGGAATAAGATAAAAAGACTCCAGCCCAATGGAAACAAGGCACTGGTATTTCTTATTTTCATTTTCAAAGCAGTGAATCGTAAGCAGGATGGGGTGTAGATATCAGAGATGGTTTGATTGGAAAGGCATGGGTCTACTTGTTCTTGGAAGCTCACAGGGAGCATGCCATCCCCAGCCAGATCCAGATGTTGTCACCATATTTATCCCACTAGATTTTTTTTAGACAGATGCTTTTACACAATGAATGTCCAGGTGTCAAGAATCTGTGTGAAGTTTCAAGCAACATTGTTCAATATCGAGATTATAATATATGCCCCAATTCTCATAGAAAGATGCCGAGAAGGATTCACACAAGCACTCAACGAGAATTGAGAAGAAAGGTAACAAATAAAAGAGAGAAGCTCATCCTAAAGGCTGAGTTTTCAAAGACTGGTATCAACAAATGACATGAGTTTCATGTTTTAGTTCAAAGCACCAATGTAAATTGCTTAAGGAAGAAAAGTTGTCAAGTCTTAGTATTGGCATTTCTTATTGCTGCAGTTTACAACCTCTTTCCTTTTGAATGGGATTTTTCTTAGATGAGTTTGAGCCAAAGATTTCAATATTCAAGCATGCATTGTAGTTGGATACAATAAAACCCATTTTTCTTGAATATATCATCCCCCGTTTCAAAGGATGCTTTGGATAGATTTTTGAATTGGGAAGAGTTTCCAGAAAATATTGCAATTAAAACAAATAACATCCATTATTGATGAGGATAGAAGGTTTGTTTTCCAGAAAGCCTAGATTATTACTCAAGAAAACAAGGCACCCAATATCTGCTTTAAAATTTTCTTTGATATTTTCCTTGAACAATATCTCTCTTGCTTGGTTCTTTGACATCTTGTTTCTCTGGCTATCTTGGAATGAAAATTGCAACTTATGCAAATGCAAGAACAACACTAGAATCCAGGAAAGGAGTCGGGAAAGCTTTCATTACTGCTTTTCGATCTGGTGCTGTGATGGGCTTTTTGCTTGCTGTAAATGGACTGTTGGTCCTTTATGTTACCATTAATCTTTTCAAGTTGTACCATGGCGATGACTGGGAGGGTCGTTTTGAAGCAATTACTGGTTATGGTCTTGGGGGTTCTTCCATGGCTCTATTTGGCAGAGTAGGTGGTGGTATTTACACCAAAGCAACAGATGTAGGTGCAGATCTTGCTGGCAAGGTTGAATGAAACATTCCTAAAGATGATCCATGCAACCTAGCAATCATTGCTGATAATATCGGTGACAATGTTCAAGATATTGCTGGTATGGGATCATATTTGTTTGGGTCCTATGCTGAAGTTTCATGTGAAGCTCTGGTTGTTGCATCCATATCATCATTTGGAAACACTCGTGACTTTACTGCCATGTGTTATCCCTTGCTCATTAGTTCAATGGGTATCATTGCTTGCTTAATCACAACCCTCTTTGCGACTTACATATTTGAGATCAAGGCTGTGAAGGAAATTGAGCCCACATTGAAAAAGTAGCTTTCTATCTCCAAAGTATTGATAACCATTGAGATTGTTGTTGTAAGTTTAGTTGCATTGCCTTCATCCTTCACCATTTTCAATTTTGGTGCCTAGAAGGTTGTAAAGAACTGGGAGCTTTTCTTCTGCGTTGCTATTGGTTTGTGGGATAGCCTTGTTATTGGTTTTTTCACAGAGTATTACATAATTAATGCTTACATCCCTATCCAAGATGTTTCCAATTCATGCGGGACTAGAGCAACAATTAATGTTATATTTGGGTTGGATTTGGGATACAAATCTGTTATTATTCCCATATTTGCATTTTCTATAGGAATTTTTGTCAGTTTTAGTTTGGTTGCCATGTATGGTATTGCAGTAGCGAATTTGGGCATGCTCAGTAAAATAGCAACTGGATTGGCCATTGATGCATATGGACCTATCAGTGATAATGTCAGTGGAATTGCTGAGATGGCTGGCATGAGTCACAGGATCCATGATTTAAGCGTATGATCTTTTAAGTATTAAATCTTGAAACCGAGTTCAAGCATCAAAGAAGCCCATGTGTCAACACAAATACCAAATGGCAGAGTGTATTAATTCTAGATCCAATTATTTAGGAAGAAAATCTGAACGAGCTCCAGATAATTAAGGCAGACTGTTTTAGAAGATCAACTTTTTTTATTTTTGAAGAAATTCGATCCATAAAAATAGGATCTAATAATTATCCCAAAAAACTCAGAAGTTTTATATATAAAGGATAGTAGCTAGATATGAAAGGGTGGCAATCAGAGATGGGAATCAAATTTTTTGTATACTATATGATATGAAACTCTCTGCATCTTCAATACAAGTTCTAGTTTGATATGATTATGGTTATGAGCTGATTTTGTATTTTTTATGAATTGTGTTTTTTATGATTTATCCTGTGTGTGGTCAAATACCATCCACTACATGATTCTTGTAATGAAATGCATTTATCTTTCAAACCTTTAGTGACAGAGTCAGATTCATTCCATAAATTCGTGCTCGTAGTTCCCTTGTTATTGAATTTTGTATTCCATTTTATGTCATACAGATCTTTAAATGGTTATGTGATTTTTCCTATATCTTTGATTACATACAAATTAAGTTTTTATTTTTATTTTATTGAATTATTTTTCAATATTTCTTTAAGCTTGAACCCCTGTATTCTAGGTTCAACTTTAGGAGTAACACCCTGTATGGAAAACATGATGATTTGAGAGTATACCATCTTGAAAACTTAGTTGATGTCTCTCCAGCCTTCCAATTTCGAGACCTTAAATGATTTTTTCACAAAGTTCAATCACATTGTCTTACTGTTGAAGCAATGTAAGGTGGAGAAGGAGGATGATCAGCTCATCCTCGCTATACTCTCAAAACTTGGAGCTGATTATTCGGTGTCTATCTCTACATTCCATGCGGGGAAGCTCACAACCCCTGGATAGAAGATGCCTTCACTCAATGCCTTCATTGAGTCCCTAACAAGTGAACATGATAAGCTTGTCCAGATGGGGATCGTTGGATCCTCCTATGATCAATCCCTCCATGTCTCGGAGCCCAAAGATCAAAAGGGTAAAGGAAAGCAGCAGAAGAACCCAAAAACCAAATTTGAAGCTCCTAAGCCTAAAGTTGAAAACCAGCAGCATGAAGATCCTTTCGATCAAACAAGAACAAAGGAAAAGGGCATCATGGAAAGGAAAAAGTCAACTTTTCATACTACGGGAAGGGATTCCTCCCTGAACATACCTGCATGAAAAAAAAAATTGATGAAGCTACTTCTCTTCTTGAGAAAAATCACATCAATCTTCTGGAAAGCTTTCGGAGGAGAGATCAGCAAGATCGAGAACTGCAACATGAAAGAGGTCATGCCCTGATGGAAAGCACTTTGAAGTCCAAAGAACTCTTGATAGATTCTGGAGCTTCAAATCACATGATGGCTGAAAGAGACTCTTTCTCATCTTTGGAGACAGTCAAATCCATTCCCATCCACATGGGAGATGACTCCACAATCATATCTGGAGGACAAGGTACTGTAGATCTTGAGCATGGTTATTTTTCCAATGTTTTTTATGTACCATCTCTTGCATCAAACCTCCTAAGTGTTTATCAAATGACAAATATGAGAGTTCCCAAGAGAGTCTCCTTCAGCCCAGATGATGTAGAGATCATAGAACTTGCATCCAGAAAACTTGTAGCAAAAGGCCTTGCAAACCATCATGCAAAATCCTAAGAGTTCTCCCATTTTGTGGCAGATGCAAAGCCCACTGCATTGCTTACTCATGGAAATGAAGTTAGTAGAGAGAGGTTCAGCCACCTAAACTTCAAATACTTGCATAAATTATAGAATAATTCTATGGTTGAAGTCCTCCCGGTCATCAAATCTACCACTGGAATTTGCAAGGGTTATGTTGTTGGAAAGCACCCTAAGCATAAGTTTGATCCGGGGAAGGAAAACCGAGCATCATGCATCTTGGTACTGATACATTCTAATATTAGCAGTCCCATGCCTATCACATCCATGAATGGATCAAGGTATGTTCTAAATTTCATTGATGACTTTTCCAGATATACATGGTTTTTTTTATCAAAAAGAAGTCGGAAGTCTTGGAAAAATTCACTGAATTGAAAGTCTTGATTGAGAATGCATTTAGCAAAAAGATCAATATTTTGAGATCTGATAATGGTAGGGAGGATGTTAGTAATGAGTTACTACATATATGTTCCCAATGTGGTATTCAGATCCAGTATTCAGTCCCCTACAGTCCCCAGCATAATGGTGTTGTAGTGGAGAGGAAAAATTGGTCTCTCAAGGAGATGCCCACCTGTATGTTGGAATCAAAGAAATTGGATGCAAATTTGTGGGTAGAAGCCATGCATGCTACAGAATATATTTAGAATAGATTTTCACACTCATTTTTTAAAGGGAATACCCCTTTCGAAGCATATTTCAGACACAAGCCGGACGTGTCGAATCTGAGGGTGTTTGGGTCCACTGCATGGGCCTGAATTCCGCTTGATAAAAGAAGGGATTTGCAACTGCAAAGCATCGAATGTCTGTTTATTGGATATCCTGATGAATATAAAGGTTTCAAGCTACTGGATATCAAAACAAAATAGATCATCATTGAAATTAGTGTCAAGTTCGATGAGCCTCTTCAGGAGGTAGAACTAGTGAAGGAGAAAACTGTTGAATTTCCTTCCTATTATACTGAATATTTGGATGATGTAATTGGGGGTGATGACCCTGATTTGGATCCTGTGATTTCTGATATAAGTGTACAGAAAACATCAGATGCTGAATCAGAACCTGAAGTAAAAAATCATCTCCCAACTTGGGCCCGATAGACACTCTCCTCCACAGGAGAGGACATTGGAAATCCAGATGATCCAAGGAGAACCTGGTCTGATTTCCAAAGAGAAGGTATTGCGCTCTCTTGTCCTGATTATTTGCTATACCAATCTTGTTATTTGATGATAATTTCAGACCCTAAGTCTTACTACCATGCTCGGAAGGATCCGAGATGGCAAGTTTCCATGGATGAAGAGATGAATTCTCTTCAAAAAAACACTACTTGGGAGCCAGTTTCTCTTCCTCTGAGGAGGAAATTAGTTCAATGCAAGTGGGTGTTTCAGACTAAGGTTTTTGCTGATGGAAGCACCTACAAATATAATTCAAGTTTGGTAGAAAAAAATTTCTCCCAGGTCCAAGGTGTGGACTACCATGAGACTTTTGTACCGGTTGCAAAAATGGACTCCATCTGCCTAGTTTTGGTAATTTCAGCATCTAAACACTGGGAAGTGCATCATATGGAGGTTAAGTCTGCATTTCTGCATGGATATATTCATGAGAATATATACATGAATCATCCTAATGGATATATTTCTTATCCATCTTTGTTTTGCAAGATAAAGAAGTCACTATACGGGTTAAAACATGCCCCAAGAGAGTGGTATTCAAAGATGGATGCCTTCCTTCTCTCGCAAAACTTCCAAAGGTGTAAATCAGATCCAAATGTGTATATACAGAAGTATGATGGTCATTTTATTATTATTGTTTTATATGTTTATGACTTACTGATTACAGGTAGCATAGTTACTTCTATTTCAGTCATCAAAACTGCTCTCCACAATGCATTTGAAATGAGCGATTTGGGGCTCTTAAAGCAATTTCTTGGGCTCGAAATTGAGAAATTTTTTGATGGGATAATGGTCACTCAGTCCAAATACATATCAGACCTATTAGTCATTTTTAACATGGATTAATGTAAGGCTGCTCCATTCCCTTTCCCTTCAGGGATTATCCTTGAAGAAGGAAAAAGCACACCTCCCATGGACTGCACTATTTATCGACGGCTAATAGGTAGCTTGCTCTACTTGACTCATTCTCGGCCTGATATATATTATGCCATGAATTCTATGTCAAGATACATGCACCAGCCTAATGATATTCATTGGAAGGCATCCAAGAGGATCCTCCAGTATATTCAGGGAACCAGGACCTACGACATTCACTATGCTGCAGACTCCGAGCTAGAGCTGGTTGGTTACACAGATTCCGATTGGGTGGGTGATTCTATTGATCAGAAGTCTACTTCTAGATATGTATTCATGTTTGGTGGTGGCCCCATTTGATTTTCTAGCAAAAAGCAGGCTGCCATAACATTGTCTTCAGCAGAGGCCGAGTACCGAGGAGCGGTGAATGCTTGCATCCAAGCTGTTTGGTTGCCAGGAATTCTTTCAGAGTTTGATCTTGGTAGTACTTTGTCCACTATTCTATTTTGTGAAAATAAAAGTGCTATTAATATATCCATAGATCTAGTTACTGGGAAAAGGACCAAGCATGTAGAGATACGCATGCACTACATCAAAGAGTTAGTGCATGACATGACCATTATTCTACAATAGTGATCGACTGATGAGCAGATTGTAGACATATTTACCAAGAGATTTTTAGAAAAGAAGTTCACTTACCTCTGTTCACTGTTGGGGGTGAGTTCATCAGGGTGATCAAACTACTTTCAGTGTTCATATTGAGGGGGAGGGGGGGGGTTTCCCACTCTCTTTTCCCTCTTTTCCTCACTTAGATTTATTTTTGAGCATTGTTTTAGTTTCATTATTGTACAGGGTGACCTATGGCCTTTGTTGCTGGGGCCCTATCATTTCATGCACTTTATGTTTCTACTCCTCTGAGTATAGCTTAAGGGGGGTGTTGGAGACATTTACCCACCATGCACACTTAATTTGGTCAATTTGACCTTGTTAAACCACTATCCAAAGTTTTATTGACTTAATAGGCATCAAATTAGAACACTATGACATCAACATGAGCACACCCATGCCTACCTTCAGTCAAGGAGGCCTACTAAGCCTTCTCCTTCATTCAAGGAGGCTAACTGGAGAACTCTGGGGGTGACCTGAGTGTCATAAATGCACCTATTTGCTAATTGATTGTTACAATTAGTTAATTTAAGTGGTGAAGGCACCTCCATTCATTATATTCATTATTTTAATTAATATTTATGAATTGGAGTCAACAGGGGCGCCTCCAACCACTTCTGATGGCCAGTTTGACTTCAGTTAACCTCATTAGGGTTCATTGGAGTTAATGATGCACTACCAATTATTGATTAGTATGCAGTGACTTAGTTGAGTTAATCAGCACTTGATCAGTTGGTTAACTAAGTGTGTTACTATGGCTTACAGTCGGTTAAGCTACACCCATTCATTCAATTCGAATGACCTCCTTGGGAATTCGAATTGTCTTGGAATTCATGCATATTGCATGATCATTATATTGTATTATTCATTATTCATTGATTAAACAGAGGTGCTACTTTCATTGCAGCATCATTTTTCCAATTTTATTCTTAATTGTCTGAATTCTTTGTGAGACTATGTTTTTAGTCCCTAGACCACTGTGACAAATTAATATAGATTGGGAAGGAAGTGTAGCAGAAAGGAAGAGCACCTCAGATGGATGTTATTGTCTAGGATCCACTATGATCTCATGGTTTAGTTAGAAACAATCCAGTGTTTCTCTCAGTACAGCTGAAGCAGGATTCATTGCAGCTTTCTCCGCTAGTTGTGAAAGCGATATGGATTTGTAAACTGATGTCACGATATTTGATATAGAGTTGGACACCACAGTGATTCTTTGTGACAACCAGACTTGTATAAAGATGATACAGAATACGGTCTTCCATGATAAATTGAAGCACATAGAAATATGATACTTTTATATAAGGGATATGGTACTAAAGGGAGCTATAAAACTCCAGTATGTGAGTACCGATGAGAAATTTGTTGATATGTTTACCATGCTTCCTTGAAAATCTTAGTGTAGTTCGAAAAGACTTTCCTTGCAAGGAGGAACAATGATGATGATATAGATATGTCCTTGTAAGGAGGAACGATGAAGATATGGACCATTTTTGAAAAGGGGAAACAGGTCAAAGATATGGAACCTTCTTAGAAAGGATAAACAGGTCGAAGATATGGACTCTTCTCGAAAAGGAGAAAAAGGTCAAAGATACAGACTCTCTTCAGAATGGAATAACAAGTCGAAGATATAAACTCTCTTCGAAAGGAATAATAAGTTGAAGATATGGACCTTCTTCGGAAAGGAGAAACAAGTTGAAGATATAGATTGTGCTCGAAAAGGAAGAACAGGTTGAATACATGAACCCTCCTCAGACAAAGGGGCAGCCGGTTGATAATATGAATCCTCCCAAAAAATGGGGAGTGATGATGAGACTGACATCAATGATGGGATGACAGTGATGCTCCAGCATGAAAGAGTCCAAGTGTGCCTGAAGATGCTGATAAGGTCTGACATTCACTTGTGGACGATAGTATCCTCTCTTGAGGATGGCAGGTATAACAATTTGTTCATGAGAGTGGTCCTTACTAGCCAAAAATGGCCCTATAGATGTTACTCTCACATGGAGTGTTATCATGAATTATGCAATCAGTGCGGACACTGTTTCTTCCTCTACCCTATAATGTACAAGTGTAGAACAAAAACTCATAGCAGCATATACTTTCCTTAAGCAATTAATTAAAGACATGAAATAACATTATACCTCAGTTCTGAATCTCTTGTCCTAGTTCTAGAAAGCAACGTCCCATACCTGTAAAATAGATCAAGAAGTGAGAGAAACATGATAAAGACTAATTACTCATATCAGTGATCAAGGAATCCTATAATATTTAATTTAAATCAACAACACATCGAATATAGGAAAGGGGAACACTTTTGTAATAAATATGAAAGAGATAGAAGTACAACCAAAAATCCTTGATGTCGATGCCTTCGACCTCTACAAGAACATCTACAATCCTCTATGACTATGAAGATCTATCCACACACAAGATAGCTCTACTTTTCCTCTAACTCAGACTTCAATTCAACAACATAAGGTTATATTTCTTGGCCTCCTTCACTCACATCATAAAGGCTTCATTTATAGGCCCAAAACCATGAGATTGACTTGGGGAATGGATAGAATGTGATCCCCATAGGTGATGGAAGCGAATGCCACCTATATCAAGCATTTAAGAATTGATTCCATGGAGGATTCCACATGGAAGCTTCTAGAACCTTCTTTTTTTCCCTATTTTTTGACCATCGGTGCTCCTGGTAGAAAGGACACGTGCACCAACTTAGGGTATTGTCAAAGGAGGAGGACATCGATACTCTTTACTCTACGATGAGAAGCACCATCGGTGCTCTGTATAAAAGGAAGAAAGGCACCAACCCTCCAAGATGTGGAAAAAAGATGACCAAGATGGATCAAGTCAGGCTTTTTGGGAGGTTGAAGGGCAATGTAGAATTTCCATGAAGGCTGATAGGCAATGTGGAATTTCCAGGTGCAATAGAATGCCCCCAAAGTATGAAGATAGAATGAAGTGATAGGTGAAATAGTTTGCAAGATATCCATCTGGTATAGAGGCAATGAGACATGAGCTCATAACTGACATAGGACCAATAACTGAATCCATCCAAACCAATCATAGCTGCAGACCAATACACTATAGATCTATTATGATGACTATGTCATGGATACCAGAAATACAGTGTAGATCCATGAACAAATGATATAGGAGGTAGGACATAGCTACAGAAATACAAAGTAGATCTATGTCACCCATCCTCAAATACTAAACATAGCCACCAAAACATACAATGTGGATCTGTGTCAAGACTTTCACTGATCTCCAAATGCAACCTGAGTATAGGTAGATATAAATGTGAGTCCTAACAACTCAGGGTCTTCATTCCAATCCCCAACCGATACGATTCTAACCATGTGAATAAATTTATTGATGTCAAACATGGAAGAAACCACTTGATTACCAGTCATTGATGATAATTGTTAACAAGTGTGAGGGAAATCACCATTATTATCAATGATTCACAAGGTATCTAAGTACAATATGTCAAGTGTGAATAGATGTTTTGAATTCAACCACTTGATAGAATATTTCAATTAGAGGCCATTGATGAAAACCTATTGTTGAAAGCGAGTAAACCTACCACTGAGGCATGCAGGATTCAAGGTACTTGACTAGGTTTCTTGGTCTAATTCCTGGAAAATGAGCTGAATTCGACAGGAACAGACTTGTCACGGGAATGCCATGATGATTCCCACATCAATGGCACGAAACAAGGAACAAAATTTGATTTGAAGTAATGAAACTGACTCACACATGACTGACTTTAGGGATAGGTAAAGTTACTGGTAATTTATTTTTTGGAAGAGACATCCTTTGAACAATTTGAGGCAAGAAAAATGATTTGGAAGCATTGACTTGACGATACCAGAACCAGGTGTAATGCAAGGAATACGAGGAAGCATTATTTGAATTGACTCAAAGGAATTAGGTGATTCACAAAAGTGGATCGACTCGGAGACAATCTGAATACCCAACTATTTAGATATGCAAAATGCAGACAAGTGCCATGTTCAAAGGTGGACTGTAGACGGCTGCCATGAATTTAAAATGAAAAACATTCCCCTTTCCTTTAATTTCCCCATATCAAAATAGGAGTGCCTCTTTCCATTTTTACAAGTCCAAAGAGCGTAACAAACACGTGTTGTAGCTCATCAAGTGATGAGTATATTCTCACATGTTTTATGAACCTGAGAAAGGAGGGGTTCGTTCCCAGATAGGGTCTTCCACCATTTGATTTTATGAGTCCGATGAAAATGAAATCAGTATCGTTCATGTTTAGAGAGTTTCAACGAAGACATAAGGAGACTCCATTGTGGTTCCTTTTTCATAATATAGTCCTAATTGGTCCGAAAAAGTGATAAACTAATACCGACTCGTCGACAATTCTGATTCTTTTACAAGCGTGCACGAAAAAAGTTCGCTTGGCAATCTTTTTGTGTTTTTAAGGAGACTGAAAAAGAGCTTAAATATAACTCTGTAGCTGGTTTCCTTTTTCATAATCCAATTTTAATGAGTCTGAAAAAGCGAAAAAGTATATTTGACACTCTTTTACTGCGGTTTTAACGAGCATGTGAAAAGTGTTTAAAGACGCTCAATACTTTTTCATTTCAACTCCAAGCTTGAAAAAGACTAAAATAGCTCACATCATAGACATAACCCAATGTTGACTTGAAAAACTCAAAAAACACATTAAAATCCAATTTACTAAAACTATATAAAATAAAAAGTAAAAACCCACTTTCAATGAAATAATTTGGACTTCAAAATAAATAAATTATAGTAAACTTCTGAAAACTTCCAAAATATCTATAAATAGAAAGGGATGGTAAGAATTCTTTAACATTTGTTTTTACCATTGTGAGAGTTTGGTATTTGGATTTATAGTAAGTATTTTCCACTGGTGCTTTGGCAAGTGTCCCTCATCCATTGTTCCTTCAATCTTCTTGGAAGAGGTAAAGATCTTGATCTTTCCTATTTCTTGTTCAAACAATGGCATTTTGTCTTTTCTTCCATTGTTTACTTCATGTTCAAAAATGATTTTTAATTTATTTTAAAGCCAAGATATAGGGTAAATTAGGAATTTTGATTGGATAGGAGGATTTACGACCGTCCTAGAGGGGTTTTTGACTGATTTAGAGGAAAACGTTTCGGGTCGTAGGGCCCTTTAGCGTTCGGGAAGAGCACGCAATGGTGCACTGTCAGGTTGGGACAGATGCACCGTAGGCACTTTGTCCACAGCTGATAAGAGCGTCGATCGTTGGCACTCTATGGGAACAACCACTAGGCACCGTTGCCCCTTGACCTGGAGAAAAACAAACCCTAACCCAACCAAAAAATAATTTTTTTCCCTTTACATTGTTAAAATTTTCCATTTAAATGCTTTTTCCTTTTAGTCATGATGTGATTTATAATATGAATTTCGTGTATTGCAGGTGTAATACAGTATTTGTATCATGGTGATTTGGAAAGAGAGGGAACATGAAGTTCTAGAATACCAGGCTGTTAGTGATCCAGTCACCATAGAAGCTCTACTAAACTGTGGGTTCCTGAAGTACTTTAGAGTACCTAGTATGAAATCTTATGCCAGCTTACTAGAGTATATCATAGGGATGTGGGATCCTGAAAAGCAGCATTTCATGGTGGGGATCCACACCCTACCCATAGAAATTGAGGACATCTACTTTCAGAGCGGATTGTCCAAGAGAGGAAGTCTAGTAGTTTTGTCTAGGGAACTAGGAGGGGATACCTCCTTAGATGACTTGATCGACCAATACTATGCACTAGGTATGGAGCCCCAGTCTGGGAAGCTATGTATCCAGTCCAAAGTGGATCATCCTTTAAGGAAAGTGGTATACATGATCGGAAAGGTGGAAGGAACTAGGTCTTCCCATCTTACCAATAGATCACACATGTTGTATGCTTTGCAGTGTATGGATCCCACCATCTTCAACTGGTGTGAAGGCATACTGGTATGTCTCAAAGATCATATAAACAAATGCAAGAGGGGAACACTAAAGCAATTTGGATATGGAGCTGTGATAGTATCTTTTATCTTACATCAGGTGCCTCATATGAGACCACATGTGACTATTAGAAGGCTTGACCCTGAGGATCCTAGGATCATTGCATGGGTTACTGTCATGCCTCGCCATGGTGGTGGGGGACCCAAAGTCAATTATGGATCTAGTTTTTTTCGATGGCTGAGAAGCCAGTTACTCATGGTTGAGGACTATGCCTATGAGGGAGCAGATTTCCGTGACGACTCAGAGCTTTCATTTCCTGAGGGAGAAGTATGGGATGACCGAGGACACTATCCACTGTGTTTTTAGTTTTTTAATTTTATTTCATTTTTATTTTGTAGTATTGAGATAAGAGAAAAAATTTCTGTGTAAACATTGGACCCATACATCCAACAGGGATGTCACCCATTGCTAGGAAAGCAGGTACCAGGGACATGATGTTATATCACTCCAAAGTTGATGAAGAGCTTAGAGACTTTGAGGAGAACCTATAGTGTTTGACTATGGGTATCCCTGATGTGACTACTTACGAGGTACCTAGGCATTATCAACGCCATACAGTAGGTGTCTCTAGACGGTTTGCTAGGCTACTCCGTAGAGTGGCTCAAGCTATTGTGTGCTATCATGAGCAGCACTAAGACGAGGATTAGTCTTCTTTGATTTCACTTTTTTGTATATGTGCTACTGAAAGCTAGATGCTTCAGCCCAATTTTGTATCTCGTTGCTACAGTTTTTATATATGACAAAAAAGTTTATATTTACAGTTGTGTGTGCCACAAAAGTGATGTGTGAAATGATTATCTACTTATGAATTTACATGTATGTTTTTTATGTTTCAAATGGACTTTTTTAAATATGAGCAATGTACCAATATAAGACATAATTAGGTAGGGAATCTGCCACAACGTTTAGATGCCTCAGAATGTGTTGATATGTAACTTGTTCAAAAGACCTTTCTAATAACCTAACTCTTTGGAATGTATGAAGAAGGAGGGGATTTTGGATGGTGTAGACCCAATTAAGTTGTTGAAAAACTAGTTCGGAGTCTAGGTAAAACCTAATGTCCCTTACATCACTAGCTAGGGATTCCATCAACAATCCAATCACGGCTTGGTATTCTGCCAAATTGTTGGTGGAGGGACCTAAAAGAACACCCCCTGAACTCACCAGATCACTTGTAGGAGAGTACAATACCTAGGCTGCTGATGCAAGGTTAAGTGTATATTGATTAGCACAATTAGCAAAATCAGTGAAAGTAGTCATCTGTCCATCAAACAAAAGAGATACATAAGTAGGGTTTTATGAAAAAAACATTTTAAATCACAGAAAAACATACTTTTCAAAACTAAGACACACAAAAAACTATAAATAATATTTACAAAGACCCTATTCTAGATGACCTAGGCATACTATAAAAAATATGTACAAATCCCATTTTGGGGCTCTCCTAAATGTATTCCATCATAATCGATCAAATCATACGCCCCTTTCTCTAAAATGCGACTGACAATATAAGGCCCATGCCACATAGACTCAAATTTTCCTTCCCCTAGCTTGTCATGCTTTTGTTCATAATTCAAGACCAGGTATCCTTCATTGAAGGAACAGGGTTGAATAGTCCTCTCATATTGAACTTTCATTTGTTGTTTATGTACCTCATTGGCCAAGGCAGCATCACATCGAGTTTTGTCAAGTTTTTTTAGATACAAGAATCTTTATTCGTCTATAGTAGTGTTGGGAAACAATTCTACACCAAGTTTCAAAGAAGTGATCTCGCATTCTATTGGGAGAGTTTCTTCTAGGCCGTATACTAGTTGAAATGGCGTAAAACTGGTGGAAGTTTTGACAGTATTCCTATAGGCCCAAAGTGAAGAGAATAGCTACAAATGCCAGTTTCACTTGGCCTGCACTACTATCTGTTGAAGCATTTTTTTTAATACTTTGTTTATAGCTTCAACCTGGTCATTGGCCGAAGGATATTGAGGTGTAGAGTTATCATGACAAAACCCTAATTTGGCACTGAGCTCTACCATCATTTTGTTTTGAAAATGTGATCCATGATCAGTCACGATGGCCCTAGGAATCCTGAATCTAGCGATGATATGGTTGAATAAGAATAGTCTAGTTGTCTTCCTATCTTCGGCATATGTGGGCATAGCCTCAGCCCATTTTGTAAAATAGTCCACAGCCATAATAATGTAGCCATGCTCCTCGGCTGAGGTAGATCTACAATGCACGAAGTTTATGCCCCATTTTGCAAAGGGTCCAACTACTACAATGGGGTGGAGCCGAACTGGATGGGTGCATTTATTTGTAGTGAACATTTGACATGGAGGGAATTTCTTGACTATTTCAATGAAATCTTTGAAAATAGAGGGCCAAAAATACCCTACACGCAAGATTTTCTTGGAAGTATCCAACCCAGATGGATGACCGCCACAAGGTCCAGCATGGCAATCATTTAAAATGATCTCAACCTCCTCATGTGTAAGGCAACGTCGTAATATGGAGTCAACACCGCGGTGATATAGGGTATCATTCAGGATAAGATAGATTTTTCCCTGTTGGCGAATGCGATGACATTCATCATGAGAAGCAGTGGGTTGATATCATAGGGGTTGTAGATACAAAATGATATATCCATACCAAAGATCAATTGTACTAATGAGAAACAATGATTCATCGAGAAATAAATCGAAGGGATCTGCATTCTCCATAGCATGGGGAAGGTCACATATAAGCTCTGTGAAAAAAAGAGACTTCTTTGAAGTGCTCTTGGCGAACTCTAACTCAAATTCCTAGAGAATCACAATCCAGCATGAGTATTTTCCCCCAAGAACTTGACATGTGAGAACATAGTACATGGGGTTGGAATCCCCGTAAACAGTGGTGGTGTGGAGCAATATATAATGATGATACTTCTAGACTGTGATGACCATGGCCAGAGAAAGTTTCTCCACATGTGATAGACTCTTACTAGTGTAGTAAATTACATGTTCTTGGTCATGTTCATCTATCTAAACGAGTGTTACAGAGAGAAATTAATATGGCTTGAGGTACAACAATAGATAGCTTGACTCCATAAATCAATCATTTCCAATATGCAATAGAAATTAAATATCTAACACTAAAGGATCAGACCTCGTACCTTATTCCGGACAGCTGAAGTAGATCCCCGTTGAGCTTTCCAACTTCATCTTGAATTGATAGATTAATTCCTCAACAACAAGTAAACAATACAAGCATACTATATATAATGGTGTTAGATCTATTCTAGCATATATAATCAACAATGTATAAGCATTTGAAAACATCCCATGGATAAACTATTCATTCAAACATACATTATTGGATAGGAAAATATATTTCTATTAATATAAAATCAGAGATTACAATGGATACAACCTTTGTAGGCACGTCTGCGAATCGGAGAAACTGAATCCCCCACTTGGGCCTCCACCACCTCAATCCTCCATCTCTCGATAGCAATCTCACAAGCAAAAGGAAAGCTTGGGAAGAACACAAAAGTGCTCCAAGGGACAAAGGGATGCAGACTCAAGCATAAGTTTCGACAACAATGGACTATAGTTTCTTTGCTCTCAATTCTCTCATATGCCTTCAATGTACCATAAAGTTCCTTATATATCTTTTCAAAGGGGTAATGAAAGGTCGAATCCGAGCGATTTCAAGGAATAGGGAAGGCCAGGAGTTAAGTGAGTCAGATCCATGTCAAGGAAAAATCCAAAAGTATTTGGATTATGCACACATCTCAATGTACGTGGTTTTAGGGGTCAAACCCGTGTATATACGCGATTAAGGGTTTAAAAGTCACGTATATGGATTTTCACATGTTTTTAGGGATGGTCAAGGAAACATCAAAGGACAAAAAATAGTCCAAAGGGTCTAAGGAGTCTGCAAAGGGACAGGGAAAAGGCCATACAAGTGTGATTCACCTAGAGTGGTAAAATCAGCTCTAACAAATGCCCCCTAATGTGTGAGGTCAGAGGGGTTATACGATGGCCAAAATACATTATAAGTCCATCCTAGAAGTGGAGTGATGAAGGATCCCAAATGGAATACCAACCACCCAATCAGCATAGTACAATGATACAATCTCTGCACATAACTGCAAATACATATAATAGTCTCGGATACATAAGAGTACAATGGCCATGAATAGGCATGATACAGGATATCACATAAGTGGTCATCACCATGTACAATATACATAGATCAGAATCTCCATGATGAAGATATACAAAGGACCATGATCTCCATAATGGCTGAAGATATATAACAAATCAAGATCTCCATAGTGGCTGGAAATGTCTGACATATACTGGAATCAAGTCACGAGAGCTAAAATCTCATGAGCACTGGCACAATCAAGGAGGTAGCATATAAGATATGCCACCAATTTGGAAGGTCTTCTACACGAACCACTACGAGTACATGTCCTACTATGTGAATAGAGGTGTTGAGGTCGAACATAGTAGTCCATCGTCTAATTATCGGTCATTAATGTATACCATTAACAGACACGAGATCACCCACCGATAATGAAAATGGGAATCAAGGTAATAGAGTGCAAACTAACAAGTGTGAATAAATGTGTTGAGGTTGAACAATTGAAAGGATCCATCGATTAGGGGACATTGATGTATTCCCAAAGACTGTCGATGGTGAGATAACCTGCCATTGATGACTGCAAGTCTCAAGGCACTCAAAATGACTCTAGATTCCAATTCCAGAATAAATGATCTGAAGTCGAGGGGATGAAATCCACTGGAAGGAGAGCGTTAAGGCATCCCCCATCATCCAACACAAGGTACTTAACAGGGCTGTATAATGTGGAAGGACTCGATCATAAGGTGCATGAACCAGTAATTGTACCGGGAATGGCCGAAATGCAAAGTCAAGGTAACTAAGGAATTGTCGACTCAGGTTTCAACTTCCTTCAAACAAGAGAATAACAATGTATGGTGACTAAATAAAGGCAGCATAGACTCGATATACAAATTGGGACATCTCTGTGACACAGGAGGCATCGACAGAGGCTCCATGGGGACTGGAAGCTTAACCAATCGGTGGAGATAAACTCAGATAAATGAGTATAGCTCCTAAAGTCAAACTATAAACCCAACCAATGGATGTGATATACAGTGCTCTGTTCAAAGGAGAAATGACTCGACAACTGCCAAAGATAACATCTTTCCTTGTCCGGTTTTTTGGCTTTTTTATTTTTTTTGGACTTTTTCAAATATTTAAAAAGCTTGAAAAAGAATAAAATTGCTTTATAGTTACAGACTAGGAGGAGACGAGTGTCATAGGGGAAAACAAACTAGTTCCAAGCAGTGGAACATACCTATGCTCAATGCAAGGACACATGTGTAGGATATCGACACTCGGGGGAAAATCCCCTCCCGGTAAAAAGGGAATCAAGCTACAAAGGATATAAAAGATGGCTCTGCATGGCTAGACATGAGACAAGCTCAGGCTATATGGCTGAAGCGCAATGTCAGGGAAGCTGTTATAAAGCTCAATAAGGAAAGAAAATATCATGATAATGCAATTACAACTTGACATACGGGAGTCCTGAGGGAAATAGGCCAGCAAAATATCAAGAGGAGTATGAGGCTCTTGCAAAATTTCATGGTAGTACTATACAACAGACTCCCACACCCTAAAGAAAAAAACGTCAGCATGGACACCAAATGAAAATAAGGCACTAACTAGGGTACCCATGTAAGGTTAAACTCTACCACTCATACCATGCCACTTCTAAAACAGCAAGAAGGTTCCGTGACATAATAGAGTGGTTTCGTACCTAAGGCTATGATGAAACGGTCATAAGGTCATGCAAAATGCAAACAATGATGAAACCTAACTTATATGCCAGTTTAGACATGATATCTAAGATCGTCATGAACAAACCAATCCAACGGCTGAAACGACACTCAAAACGGTCTCCTACATCATGAATTAGGTCAAAAACGGTTCAAAATGATTAGAAATAGTCCAAACTATAGGAAAGGGGGTAAAAATTTTGAAATTTTTTGAAATTTTTTTATAAATAGTAAAAGATTCAAAACATTATAAAACATTTGAAATTTTTACCCAATTGAGCTCAGATTTTCAACAGCGAATTCCAGGAGATCCAGCCGGTGGAATCCACTATCGTTTCTTCCAGGTACTTACCCATACTCTTCTCTTCCATTTCAATGCAATTTTTATCAAATTCCATGGTCATTTGAGGTTTCTAGGACAAAATAAAAAAGGCACTATAGCCCACATGAAAATCGATGGTTTTTTCATGTATAGGGCTGGATATACACAGAAAATGCCCTCACAGTCACGTACATACGCAGCTGTTTGGAAAACAGTCGCGTATGTAGCTGCATATGAGGTTTTTCAAGTAATCTAATGGGAAAACTTGCAATTTTTTGTGCAGGATGGTCCTAGAATGGAGAGAGCGTGAACATGGTGAGGTAGAGGAGGCAGTAAGGGCCGATCTAATGGCTCAACAAGCGCTGTGTGCATGTGGACTCTACAAGTTTTGGTGTCTTGGTGGTTTGAGGGATAAACCAAGACTATTGCAGATGCTGGTGGATTACTGGGATTCATGCTCTGAGTCCTTCTAGATAGATGGGATGTCCCTCACGATAGAGGTGGAGGACATATACTTTATTACCGGACTTTCCCAATGGGGGGAAGTAGTGAACCTTCGTTCTCGTGGTGGACCCGAAGGTGGCCTGACTATCAATGAGTACATTATGGTGTACTGCTATCCAGACACAAAGAAGGTGGGGAGTTAGGTCCCAACCAACTCTATACAGGTGCTGGGCCTAAAGGCCATACTATTGACATTGGGCAGGATATCAGGCTTGGCTTCGCTCCACTAGGCCTCGCGGCCTCTGATGTTGTATGCAATGGAGTGCATGAGATCCATGGTCTATGTCTGGAGCACTACACTACTGAGCAACATGAAACATCAGCTCAGTGAGTGTAAGGCAGGCAGAGTGTGAAACTTCAGGTTCAGTAGCATATTGAGCACGTTTTTCTTCGAGCGTGTTCCAAGATTGAGCCCCAGAGTTGACGTTCCTCTTCACGGGGCTCGAGATCCGGCCCAACGACGTTGGGCAGATGCGATGCGTATACTGGGGGGAGATAGGGTGTCCAACCCCTATCCAGCTGAGTTCTTTCCATGGTGGCGACGACAGATAGTTGCCATTGATGACTACCCGTATGTGGGGATTGATTTCCATGGGGACCCGGACATGACGCTACCACCAGGATCGACATATGGTGACATAGGTAACGAATCTTGACCCTCTCTTTTAATTTTTGAGTTATTTAATTTTTTTGTGTTTTCTAATTATATGGAATCAAAAGACATATTTTTGTGTGACAATACATAATGACATCTACCATTTGTATGCAGATGTGGGACCACGGTGGCCTGAAGGGTTCCCTTGTCACATACGGAGGGGAAGAGGAGATGATATCACGAGTGTGGATGTAGAGCGGATGCTCCAGAGCATTCATACCAACTTTGTTAGGCTGACACATAGAGTTCCCATGGTGAAAGTCAAGGACTTTCCTGAGACTATGTAGTTCCAGGTGGTGGGTGTACCATGAGCATGGGTGCGATTATTTTGATGGCTAGCTAGAGCCATAGTGACCTTCCATGATTACAACCCCCCTCCTCCTCCCCAGGCTTAGATGCCTGGGAGTTATACATTTTGTCTTACCGTGTATTATATCTTGGTGGCTCAAGAGCCCCATTTTTGTATCATGACACTATGTATTACCACAATTTGGATGTTATATATAAAATTTTTATGGAGACCGGTTTATTTATTTACATGTGTAAAAATTTGTGTTTGTGATGAATTTATTGTGTATGAAACAAATGCCAATATAACACGTAGTTAGCATATGAGTCAGTAACTTGATTATTAATTCTTGGAATATGTATGTATGTTATATTGTCAAATTGTTGTTCTAATAATATCACACGTAATAATCTTCTTAATAACGTCAGATCTCTAACATGGTACAAACCATTAAGTTGTGACACTACTAACTCTGAATCAAGACGTACCTTAAGAGAGAGAATGCCATGTGAAATGTCATCCCGTAGAAGCTCAATAACGGCACTATACTCAGCAACATTGTTGGAAGATGGCCGCAAACATACACCTCCTGAAGACAGTACTTGACCCATAGGAGTATAAATCACCTAAGCAGCAGAGGCTGAGTGTTGAGTGTGATGTCTCGCACCATCTGCGAATCCTATGTAGGTGGAATATTCCATTGACATCTGCCAAAAGAAATGAAAACTAATCACAAAACCAATCACGATAAGAAAAATACATAACTATGAAAAACTGTACAATAATATACAATAACCAGCCTTGGATGAAAATCATGCATAGTACTTCTTGAGATAAAGCCCATTTCTAGGCTCCACCAAGGCCGTTCCCTCATAATCCACTAACTCATAAGCGCCCTTCTCTAACACATGTTTGATGACATAAGGACCACGCCACATGGGGTTAAAATTTCCTGCCCCCAAGGGTTCTTTCAGTTGATCCCACAAAAGGACCAAGTCTCCCTCACTAAACCTCCTTCGATGGACATACTTATCGTACTGGACCTTTACACAACATTTATTTACTTCTAGAGCCACCAGGGCATCTCGACGCTACTCATCAAGTTGCTCTAGGTGGACCAAATGCTCCTCCAATGGTGAAGTGTCTGGTAAGAGTTCTATAGCTAGCTTCAAAGAAGGAATCTCGCATTCAACCGAAAATATCGAATCCACTCCATGTACAAGATGATATGGAGAAAAACCCATGGCAGTCTTAACAGCGGTTCTATACGCCCACAAAGCAGGATATAACATAAAGTGCCAATTATTCTTGCTCTGTGCGATGGTTCATTGGAGAATGTATTTGAGTGATTTATTCACTGCTTCTACCTGTCCATTCGCTTGAGGGTAGTAAGAAGAGGAATGCTCTTGCTTGTACCCTAACTTTGATGCCAACTCTTCCATCATACGATTCTGAAAGTGTGAGCCATGGTTAGTGACAAGATCTTTCAGAATTCCAAACTGAGTAATAATCTGGTTGAATACGAAGTGCGCGGCTGTCTCACCATCGGATTTAACTGTAGGCATAACCTCAGCCCATTTTGTGAAGTAATCAACAGCCGCTATGATATGATGATGCCCCCCAGCTGAAGCTGGGTTTCAATCCATAAAATCAAGCCCCCACTTAGTGAAGGGACCGACGGTGATGATGGGATGTAACGGGGTAGGTTTTGAGTGCACATTATGTGCAAACACCTAGCAAGGGTGGCACCTCTTGACCGCATCTACACAATCCTTAAAGATCGACGGCCAGAAATAACCCGCTCTTAATATTTTTTGGGCTGTAGAAAGCCAAGATAAATGACCACCACGTGCCCCTCCATGGCAATCATTCAGCACTACCTCAGCCTCTTCATGAGTTAAACAACGTCATAAAATGGAATCTACCCCACGACGGTACAAAGTGTTATCCACTATGAGGTAATTCTTAGAGACGTGACGTAATCATCGTCGTTCATCTCGTGAGAGGTGAGTAGGGACCTTCAATTTTTGTAAATATATAATGATATCCCCATACCATGGGTCTAAAGTTGAGATTAAGAAGATGTGTCCATCGACAAATGTATCTTCACAAACCAACTCCTCGGCCTCACTTGGGAAATCCGATATAAGCTCTGCAAAAATTAATGACTTCTTTGATTTTGTCGAAACAAATTCGAGATCGAATTCTTGTAGGATGAAAATCCATTTATTATATTTTCCCCCAATCATCCTTTGAGTGAGGATGAATTGAAATGGATTGGCATGAGCTACAACCAAGGTCTGACGAAGGAGAATATAATGTCTCAACCGTTGAACCGCATGTACAGTAGCTAAAGCAAGCTTCTCAACATGAGAATAATGAATCTCTGCGTCAATAAGGTTCCGGCTCAGATAGTATATAACATGCTCTTGGAGCTCCTCATCCTCTTGAACCAAAACCATACCAATCGTCTCCATGGACGTGGCCACATAAAGTAGAAAATCATGGCTATAGTCTGGGGGACTAATCATCGGGGTTGATGCTAGGGCTCGCTTGAGCGCATCAAAGGACTCTTGGGCTCACTCATCCCAACAAAAGGTGGTGTTCTTCTTCAACAGATGCATGAAGCCTCTAGTCAAATTGGAAAAATTGACAACAAATCTCTATAAGAAGTTTGCCATGCCTTGCAAACATTGAAGATGACGAATATTCTTCAGGGGAGACAACTAAAGTATTGCCTCAACCTTCAAAGGGTCAACTCTTATACCCTCTTTAGAAACAATGAATCCTAACAAGCAACTTGACTTCACACAAAAGATGCACTTATGAGGATTTAACCTAACCAAATACTGGCGTCATCTTTCGAATACCAATCTCAAGTGATAGGAATGACGCATTCTCATACGAGAATGAGCAGCAAGGTCATCCAAAAATACTTCGATAATTGACTTGAGATCATTGAAGATCAAGGTCATCGCTCGCTAAAAAGTAGCTCCGGCGTTCTTAAGGCCAAAAGGAATTTTCTAATATGCAAGCATTCCCCAAGGACAAATAAATGCAGTCTTATGTTGGTCCTTAGGTTTAATTTGTATCTGATTATATCTGGAAAATCCGTCCATAAAGGAAAAAACCTCACTACCCACACACTCATCCAAAATCTGATCAATAAATAGTGTGGGGAAATTGTCCTTAGGATAGGCATGATTCAAATCATGGAAATCAGTACATATGTGGATCGCTCCCTGCTTCTTATCCACCAGAACGGGGTTTGAAACCCACTCCGTCAAGGGAACGGGATAGATAAAACTGGCTTTCAACAGTTTCTCTATCTGTGCCTTAGTCATGGGTGCTTTCCTAGGATTCACCGCACGCAAGCGTTGTCGAACAGGCTTAGCGTCGGGGTAAGTCTTAATCTCGTGTTCGACAATATGAGGGTCGATACCTGGCATTTCATCGTAATACCAAGCAAATATATCATGGAATTATTTAAACAACTCGGTGTATTCTTGAATCTCAACATGGGAACATTCTGCCCCAATATAAACATTCTCTATCCTGCCAGGATCGCGAGAGATATTGATAGGAATCATTGGAGATATGTTTTCCATGTTTCCATCATCCATCGAACCAAGAGAGCCTAAGGGAACCATAGGATTACCAACTCTCTCACTAAGAACCACCCTAAATTCCTCACGCTCCAAGTGGTCAAGCTCGAGAAGAAAGTAAGATCTATGATGGAGTTCCTCCCATGGTGGCTCAACTCCTGACATAGCCTCAATAATCACTTCTTCTGAAGGGAAAATAGTATCAAGGTATCCGTGCGCATGAGAATACTGCACTGCCCATGCTGGCAGCACATAAGGGTCCTCCTCTTCCGTCCGTGAAGAGGAAGGACTGGGCTCTGCAACACACTCAAGATTAGCTTGATAAGCTATCATAGTTGCAGGAAATGGCACATCCGTCACGATGGGCTCACTTAGAGTACTCGGTGTAGGAAGAATCCAAGGATCTTCCATATGAATCGTGCGAAAAGACACCGATCTCATAGATGTCGAAGCCTCACCGAAACTAGACCCTATCATAAGGATTGGTGTAGGACAACTAAAGCTTCCCATGAGGGATGGATACATGCCTACACCCATACTACTAGTTGCCGGCTGAGAGTGTTCAACAATCGGGATTGAAGCTCCCAAAGATGCGGTAACAGATGGATTCTTGAATGACGTTTGATCAATCATGACTATCTTCCCATTAAATGGAAAGCATACAACGTGAAATAGGGAAGAAGCAATGGCTTGCATAATGTACATCCAATTCCTACCCAACAAGAGATTGTAGTCAAGGGGCACATCAACCACCTCAACCTCTATCGTAACGGTCTTCCCTCCCAAATGGAATTTAAGGGAAGGAAGGATCCCGTGTGGCCTAAATGATATCCCATCGAACGTAGTTAACATGGTCGCTGATTTATACAGCTAAGGGGAACCTAAACCCTTCCAACATGATAAAGACATCACAGAATTGGCAACACCTTCATCAATCACAGTGCGCTTGACGGTCATGTTAAGACATTCTACGTGAATCAAAAGAGACACATAGTAAGGCAAGCGAGGATGAAGTCCTGCGGTTTCAAATTTAATCATGGAGGAAGAATCATCATTATTCACACCAAGGGTAGAAATAAAATCCTTCCTTTGTGAAGGACAACTCTGAAGCACTTCCAATGCAGACATCGCACAAGGAGTGTGGCCCAAATCCTCGACAACTGAATAGTTCTGGGCGGCTCGGGAATTAGGATTGGGCCTCAAACGCTTAAGGACTCCCTTAGGAATGCGAGATGTAGCTTCAAGTTTATCCACAGGTTTCTCAATATGCAAAGGAGACCCTAGTGGATCAGGTTCCTTTCCTGGGCTGGGTTGTGACGAACCATAGTCCTTCGCATGGGTCACAACTTTCACATCACGTACCATGTTAATGCAACCACGACCACTACCCTCCAGCAGATCTTGATCATCACCAGACTGATCATGGGTCCTCGAGTTCATATTTTTATTGTGAGGTAAAGGGTTAGTCAGTACAGCTAGGCCCTATGCCAAGAATCTTGAGGCTTCATCGATATGAGGGCACTAGTAAGTGAGGTGATCGTCCTTACACAACTTGCAAGGGAATTTAACCTTATGTTTAGCTTGCTTGTCCCCCCAAGCATTATGGGCATTCTTGTCATTATTATTAGCATTCTAATTCCTATTCCCACCCTTATGATTATTCTTACCCTTCTTTTTATTTCATCCGCGCTGCTGGTTACCCTTCTGGTTCGACGATTGCACCGAAAGTACACTCGTCGTTTGGGCAGGTTGAGACGAAGCTGTGGCTTATCCCGAAGAATATTGGTTGATTGATAATTGACTAACTTGTTTTGCAACCAAATTCACAGGTTTAGCACTTGCACAACCAACAATGCGATCGACATGTGGTCCAGGTTTAACTTTGGGGTCGAAACTAGAACCCAAAGCATTGGGAATGATCTCATATAACAAACCGGACTGAGCATAAATCAAGTCCAGTTTCTGTGCCCTAAAAATCATGCGTTCCTCATTTTTCACTTCGGATGTAGAAACATCCTTCACTATATACGGAAATAACGACTTAAGGAACCATTCGAGGAGGAATTCCGGCGGTATAAAAGCTTTAATTAACCTCTTCCATCTAAGCCACTCTTGAATATGATCCAAGATATGTGTGGATTTATCTTGCTGAAATGTCAACAAGATTTCAGTACCAACGTCATAACACACTGGTAGATGGAAGTGGTTAAGAAAAGTCATCGCTAGGTCATCGAACAAAGCGAATGCCCCCCTAGGTAGCTCTATATACCATTTTGTGGCAGGCCCTGTAAGGGTGCGTTGAAACAACCTTAAACAGATGGAGTCCTGGTGTAAGGAATTCGAAGAGAACCATAGGTGAAAGGTAGTAACATGTTCGCTCGGATCCTCTCCCAGTTTTCCCTTGAACTTGGGTATGTCTGAGGGAAGCTTAGTAGGGAAAGCAGGCCAAGCTAGGTCATGAGCTACAGGATCATTCATCAATCTCAACAAGTCAGGAAGATTCAGTGTTATGAGGAAAGGGAGCCTAGGATGATGAGGTTGATGGACCTCTCCCTGATAGTTTTGATTCACATAGGTTTGATTACCACCATGGCCTTGGCCATAGTGCCCTCCTCCCATTTGACCCATATAGGGTGGCATGGAAGCACCATAGTGTGGTGGACCTTGACTATTAGGAGCTATAAAGCCGTAATTTGGAGAGTAAGTAGGTTGTTGATACCCTCCTCCATAAGGTGAAGTACCCTATCCATACTGCATCCCATAATAAGATCTATAAGTCATCACATGAGATGTCCCATGAGACACTCCGTAAGTAGGAACATACGCTCCGGAAGTAGGAATATACATTCCGAAAGTGGGAATGTGACCTCTAGAAGTATGAACATGACCTCCCAAAACAACGGGCGGTGCATGAAGCTGATACACTACCGGTCTAGTAACCGCAGTATGGACATAACTCGTAGCAGCGTTCCAGCCCGAAGGACCACGTGAATGAGGTGGAGGGTGAACATTCAAAGAACTAGGGATAGAGGACGAAAGGATCTATGTAATTAATTACGTATTATTCCCTATAGTCACTCGTCTCGGATCTGGTATCCTAATAGGATCACTAACCCTAGACCTAGGAGGAATATGTGATGTAACTTCCACCACCGGGATGGAAGGTGCAATGTGACTAGTTCTCCCAAACCTCTCTGCATGGTAAGGAATGAGAGTGTCCCCAGGCATAGTGTTAGGCTCGAACTCAGATTCGACATGAAATGCCAAATCATGTGTGGGAAAACCAGACATACCATAACTACCATAACTAGTGCTCGTGGGTTCAAAATGAATCTCATCATCCTTCAACATTCCATACTGGTGATGTGTCAATGGGGAATCAACCCTAGAGTAAGTAGGTCTATCATGAAAGGTTCCTATCTCAAAAATCACAGGACCTAACCCAGTCAAGTCGGGTGAAGGATCATAGGTAGGAGTAAACTCCCCATCTTCCACCTGAATGGAAGAAGGTGGTTCAGTAATACCTTCTATATGGTCTCCCATGGTGTGTGAGTCAATGTGCGAAGTAGTCCTCCTGGACTGTCTATTTCTCCCTCCCAAAGGAGGAGGAGATGTAAAAGGTGGAAGTCCTGCTAAATGATGAGAATGGCAAGGAGCCACACTCGAATCCACAATGACTCAAAAAATATAAAAGACTCGCTATCTACACAAACCCTAGGAAAACTAACGTGCACAGAGCAATCACCAATAAAATCTAAAGCCAAATGCAAGCAATCAAGGGTAAGATAAGTGAGCTCCCAAATGAAGTAGGTATGTCTCACCTAGGAGAGGCTTGAGACTCCCATACACAACAAGCGGATGTACGTAACCAATTATTGTGGCCCTCAGATTCAACGCATAAAGCGACTGTGCTATCCGACCCCAACCTGGTCGGGA
The DNA here is from genome assembly GCA_001517045.1 of Pseudotsuga menziesii. Taxonomy (NCBI): domain Eukaryota; kingdom Viridiplantae; phylum Streptophyta; class Pinopsida; order Pinales; family Pinaceae; genus Pseudotsuga; species Pseudotsuga menziesii. Next base: position 130,620 of record LPNX010566348.1, on the reverse strand, counting down.
CACTTGCAGAATAACCCCTGCAAAGTACCCCCTCAATATCCTAGGTAAGGCCACTAAGGTCACCTAAATATAATCAATGCTCAGGCGGACAGTCGCAGGCGGGATTGACCATATGGGCAGGGTAGCAAAGCCCGAAACTCTCGAAAGAGCCCCCAGATACGAATACAATCCTGGAAATATCTCCAATGCTACTCAGTTATGACTAGGGGTCATCCCAATCAATAACCGCTCACACTGCCTTGTGCTTAACTCCCTTTTGAGAGGAGGATCCTGAGAAACACTGGTTATACCAAGGATTTCACACACTCACCTGGATAGACACATACATGTTGTTGTTTAGTGGTCTTGGAGAATTTACTCACAATGAACTATTCCAAGACCCTAAAACCTAATCTTGTTGGTGAACCCTATCAAATAAAATAGTGTAGTTAATTTTAATTAAGCGTTGATTTTAATTGGATTTATTACTCAAAAGAGGGATATGGCCGTGCAACTAATGGTGTTATGACACAACATGAAGTAAAATGCACACCTAAAAATGAATGCAAATGCATTATGTCCATGAAAACAAGGTATGCTACTATGTGAAATGCACAATTTTCTTCAAATGATAAATGTAAGCTTTCCTATATGAAATCCTAACTAATACTCCAAAGCAAATCTAGTGCAAGTACTATGCAAAATGCAAAATGCAATGCATGATGATAAGCAAATATTTTTGGATTTTTTGAAATAAACAAGATATAAAAAAGCAAAAGAATGATTCTACAACCCCCAGAATTTGCAATCACACTCAAGCAGCACTCAAGCAAAGCACTAAGGTAAAAGAAGTCTAATGCACTAATCCCAAAACAAAAAATCGAAAATGCAATGACAAGAACATTCTTAAAAAAGAAATTTACCCTAAAAAAACGTCTCTGGTTAGAAACAGAGGTGTATACAGACTCTGGCAATATCAAACGAGACTCAACAATCATCACAACTCACCCAACAACCATTCAATTTCCTCTAAAAGACAAAACTAAGGGCATACACGATTGTTCGCAGTAAACCCACGTGTATACGCGAAAATAGCAGAGAAAACTGCGTGTATACGTGACTGTGAGTTCAAAACTCATGTACTGGAAGAAAGGTGCATAAAAATCAAGGAAAACAGACAAGCTGAGACAAACTTCACACCAATCAGACACTACCAGGAAAACATGCCCCCAGACCCAACATAGAAACAAGAGAGAAAGAGCAATTCAAAGTCATTGAATGCCGATAGAAAACCCCCAAAAGGACAACTACTAGGAACGCCCTAGCGGAGTCGCTAATTTTGTTACGGAGAGAAATTCCTATGGCTTGGGGTACCACAACAAATAGCTTCACTCCAGAAATAAATCCTTTCCAATATGCAATAGAAATTAAATATCTAACACTAAAGGATCAGACCTCGTACCTTATTCCGGACGGTTGAAGTAGATCCCCGTTGAGCTTTCCAACTTCAGCTTGAATTGATATATTACTTCCTCAACAACAAGTAAAAAATACAAGCATACTATATATAATGGTGTTAGATCTATTCTAGCATATATAATCAACAATGTATAAGCATTTGAAAACATCCCATGGATAAAATATTCATTCAAACATACATTAATGGATAGGAAAAGATATTTCTATTAATATAAAATTAGATATGACAATGGATACAACCTATGTTGGCACGTCTACGAATTAGAAAAACTGAATCCCCCACTTGGGCCTCCACCAACTCAATCCTCCATCTCTCAATAGCAAGCTCACAAGCAAAAGGCAAGCTTGGGAAGAACACAAAAGTGCTTCAAGGGACAAAGGGATGCAAACTCGAGCATAAGTTCTGACAACAATGGACTATAGTTTCTTTGCTCTCAATTCTCTCATATGCCTTCAATGTACCATAGAGTTCCTTATATAGCTTTTCAAAGGGGTAATGAAAGGCTGAATCCGAGCCATCTCAAGGCATAGGGAAGGCCAAGAGTCAAGTGAGTCGGATTCATGTCAAGGAAAACTCCATAAGTATTTAGATTATGCACATATCCTGATGTACGCGGTTTTAGGGGTCAAACCCGCATATATACACGATTAAGGGTTTAAAAGTCACGTATATGGATTTTCACATGTTTTTAGGGATGGTCAAGGAAACATCAAAGGACAAAAAATGGTCCAAAGGGTCTAAGGAGTTTGCATAGGGATAGGAGAAAGGCCATACAAGTGTGATTCACCTGGAGTGGTAAAATCAGCTCTAACAATGAGGACCATGCCTATGGTAGACAAGGATGCAGCCACATACAAGTAATAGTCCTTAGTATAATTGGGTGGTTGCAACACAAGTGCATGGGTAAGTGCATGCTTGAGATTATCAAACACGCATTGCATGAAATCATCCCAGACAAAAGGTGTATCATTTTTAAGAAACCTCATAAAACCATGTGTCCTCTCTACGTAATTGTAGACAAGGCGACGTAGAAAGTTTTTCTTCCCTTGCAAACTTTAGAGTTCATTAACGTTCATGGGAGTGGGTAGGGCCAAGATAGCTTCAATTTTCAAGGGATCAATGCGGATGTTGTCTTTAGAGATGATGAATCCAAGGTGTCAGCCGGTTTCTACACAAAAAACACACTTGTGAGGATTGAGATGGATGTTCAAATGATGGCATCAGAGGAAAATGGCACTCAGATGATCTACATGTAAGTCTCGTTGTTTGGAATGAGCAGGTAGTTCATCAAGGTAAGGTTCCAAAATGTGTTTAATATCATGGAAAGTGTATGACATGGCGCGTTGAAATGTAGTGCCAGCATTCTTCAAGCCAAAAGGTAGTTTGCGATAGGAAAAGGTCCCCCATGGGAAAATAAATTTCATCTTGTGTTGGTCGGATGGGAGAATCTCAATATGATTATAACCAGAAAAACCATCCATAAATGAAAAGATGACACTTTCGACGCAGTTATCAATTATTTGATCGATGTAGGGAGTGGGGAAATTGTCTTCAGACAAGCCCTATTCAGATCCCTTAAGTCGATGCAAACCCTAATAGTTCCCTATTTTTTATTGACAGGAACTATGTTGGACACCCATTCGGTCAAAGGCATAGGGTATATGAAACCAGCCCTTAGAAGTTTTTGTGATGGTTGCTACTTTTTGTGGATGCACTTGTCATAGTTTTTGGTGAAATGGCTTGGCACCAGGATATGTTTTAATTTCATGGAAAACAATAGAGGGATCAATCCCTGGCATTTCTTCATATGTCCACACAAAGACATCCCTAAATTCCTTGAATAAAGCTGTGTATGATTGAAATTATTCAGGTGAAGAGTTCTGTCCTATGAAAATGTTCTCTGAAATACCTGGTTTGACAGATATGTCTGTGGGTATGGTTTTCGTAATATTGCATAGATTTCCCTCATACTCGACAATATGTTGCAGCTGCAACAATTCCCCTATAAAATTTTATTTTTAGGGTCCCCCATTTTTTTTTAAGTTTCAAACTGGCCTAGGAGTATTTTATTATTGCCAAAGTTTTCCCTGAGTTCAGAAAATTCTCTTAAAAACTTGGTCTTTTTACTTTTCTGTTTTGGATGACTAGTCAAATATCCTTCCGATACCGGAAGCGTAGTGGACTAGACTTTTGACATTGCGGAAGTAGATTCATCTAGCTCACCAAGTGTTCTATAGGAAGACTCAGGAACCCTTCCCCGATACATTGGAGTAAGTCTCTTCATCCTCTCGAACCTTGTTTGCTGAAGTTCTAGCTCCTTAGTGCCAGACATATCCGATATTATAAGATTTTTCACAGTCGGGTTGGTTGATCGAAACAGACCGAAGTTGTAGTGTTTATCCTGCTCGACGTTTCAGAGGGCTGGTCTTGAAACAATCAGAAAAAATTATGTTCTCTCTGCCGACTCCGAAGAATCTAACTCCACCGAGGCCCGATATCCATTTCCCAAAGTGATCACCGAGATGGTAGAGAATTCTATAGCTGACATTGCGGAAAGCTAGTAGTAAGTGGTTCTGAGAATAGTGAATAATGTCTCCGACGCCCGAGGTTGTTTTTTAGGTAATGTGAGGTCCATAGTTCTTTTCGCGCCCGCTATTATGGTTATCCTCCAGACTTTTTTCGATGGTTTTAAGGTTTTTCCCGTCGATGGATTCCCGCCCGGTCATAGGTATATATATATGTTATATTATGCCATGTGCCTTATCATTTTCCCATTGAATTCATCTGAAGAAGTTGCACGCGTGTAGCTGTCAGGATCCAATTTGTCCTCCTTTGCACCTGTGGAAAGCTTTGCCTCATCTGGGTCACCCACGTCACCATTTCCAGGTAGGTTTACCCATGATTTTTTCTTTTGGGTGGTGTTTGTTACTATTTGAACCATTTAATGGATTGTGGTTAGGATTCCGCATGGAGGTTAGGATTTTTGCTTTCTTACAGTTTGTTCTTGTGAATATTTTACTCCATTAAGGGCCTAACCCATTGCTTGAGATTTCATTTGGTGGGAAGGTTGAGTCTATCTGCTGTTAAGTGTTATGAGTATGCCTGCATCTCTTGCATGAGGTTTTAGGGGATGGTGCAGATAGGCATTTCGCCGTCTGCACCACCCTTTTCTTGATCGTTTTATGGTCGACCTGAGGTTAGGAATTCATCTTCCCTATGGCTACAGTTTCTCGTGGGATTCAGGAGGGCATTCAGTCGACTAGGGTTGTTTGAAAGAGCAGTTTACATGTTGGTTTAAGAAGCACGTGAAATTGAGTAATTTTGAGATTTTTGTTGAGATTTAGTGGTGGAATAAGCTTGAGGAGAATCAAAATGCTTGTATGAATTAAAGGAGAATTTCTAGACTAGGTTTTTGAGATAGTGAAACTTGAGTAGGTTTAGGAGGTAGCATTTTGTAGGGTTTTTCTCATTAAATCTCTCATTCATAAAGACTGTATTTTTTGGTATAAATCTACCAGCATGCATGTCAAAGAGGTGAATAAGTCTGTATGTTTTCTTGTTTATTTCTATATCAACTGCTAAAGTTAGTTAGACTAAAACATGATCCATGATTGTTACAGGTTGATTTACATTACAGCAATATGCCAAAGACACAGAAGAAGAAAACTTGAAGTAGAAGTGATAACCAAGGTAGAATTCATTTATGAAGACACTAAAGTGACTACTGGGGTTGAAGCATAATACAAGTGGGGATAAGTGTATAGAATGATTTCAAGCCAAAGTGTGCCTGTTGCTGGTTTTGAAGACATGTACATATACACGAATATTGAGAGGTCATCCTTGATGAAAGTGGCTACTAGGTCTGAATTGTTTCTGTGCTCATAAGTGATAGGTTGGATTCTTCCTAGGACAGATGTGACTACAATGATATTAGCAAACACTGCAAAGCAAGGCTATGCTGCATATAGCCCTACCTATGTGTCAATGGCGTATAATCTACCCACACCACAGGCCTATCTAATAGAAAGTTGGTTAAAGGATGTAGGTCTGGACCTGGTGGAAATGGTAAAGAAGATGATGATCCCAAGAAAGAACTTCAGAACCAGACCTTCGGGAGAATATGATACCTCAACTCTCCGTGCTCCTTACAGATTTATTGCTTTGATGCTTAACAGGATTTTTGGTAGAGAAAATGGAAAAAGTTTCAAGATTGGTTGGATACCGGTCATCTTTTTTATTGCTACAAAAGGAACTATTTTCAACAGGGCCAGTATAGTGTCAAACGGTCTTTCAGCATGTATAAGTGTAGCCTTGGGAGGAGTATCCCAGAAGAAATCTGAATTCTACATGAGTTCTATTCTAATTGATTAAATATTGTGCACTTAGCCTTTCCCTACCTTAAAGTACAATTGGGAGAAGGACATAACCCCAGTATACACAACTTATAAATTATTTTGGGATCATAAGTATTGCAGTTACTACAGGGATATTTGTGAGCATTTCATCACGCCCCTTGTTGCAGCTGCAACATTTTTCCCAAAATTCCAAAAAAAATCAGGACCCTCCTTTGCTTGGATTAGTTTGATTTTCTTCTTTGATCTGATCTAATGAGCTTTTTTAAAATGATTTTCTAATTCTTGGAATGATCTATCACTTGTTTGATTCTTCCTCTAACACTTGAAACAATCTTCAGTTTGTCCAAACTCTATCGTTGCTTTTGAATGCATTTTCAGCATTTTCAAATCGGAAGTTTATTTGGTTGGAGCTCCCGCCGTTGCGGCGAAATAACAAGTTTTGGTTTAAGCATTTTCTCCAATATGTTTCTTTCAATCGACTCTGTTTTGGTTTACATCAGGATGATTTGTTATTTCTGTTTCCGCTGTTACGGATGGAAAATTACTAACTCTCCCGATTTCTGCTTTGACGTTTCGGGTCCTGTTATGTTATTTTCGCCAGTCTGTGAGTTGTGGGCTTTCGCTGTTGCGGCTGCAGAAAGCTCTATATTTCCAGTCAACTAGTCATTTTAAATCCCGCCATTGCAGAAGGATAATCAACTTTGGCTTCGTTATTTTCTTCGATGCTTTTGGTTTAATCGGCTGATCTTTTGTTTTACGTCGAAACATGTTTCTTCTTTGGTCTTCGCCGTTGCGGATGGCAGATCGCTAAGTCTTCCGATTGTCGCTTTAACTTGCCGAACCAGGTTTTGCTTTTTTTTGCCGATCCTTAATTTTATGGTTCCACCGTTGCGGATGAAAGAAACACTAACCTTGCCGATATTTCATTGGTTTTCTCTTTCGATTCAAGCCTTAGCAGACTGTGATATCCTTCATGCCTCCGCCGTTGCGGCTCCCGTTTCGCTAACGCTCCGATACGCTATTGGTTTGTTTCTTAGTTATCCCTGCATATATATTAGTGGTTTGGTCACCCGACGTTGTGGAAGGAATTATCTTGCGACCTCCGATCCATTTGTCTTCCGCCGTCCGATTTTACTATTTCCCCACCGCACGTGGTTGACTTATATATATATTTTGGGGCCGGGTCTATTTTTTGATTATTCTATTTGGATTGTCGTTTCGAATTGCCCACTGTCATGCTCTGTCGTTATCACTCACTGTCGTTCACCCAAGATCGTTTGGACCCCGCTGTCGATGTACCCGCGTCCAGGTGGCTCAACTGTGGAAGCATGACCGTCTTTGTTCTGCCATACACGTTGCTTTGCCAGGCAGGCTCGTATTTGCCTTTCCCTGTTCCGTTCGAAGTGTTTTGTTGATATTTCTATGGTTAGGGTCGACTAGTTTGCCATTATTTTTACGCCTATATATTGAAGGTTTGTAGTGTAACTGTCCTCGGGGGGGGGGGCGTTTCGACCTGCATGGTAGCTATTTTACCGCGGCCGTTTGCCTGTAACCCTGCGCTTAATGAATGGGGGTTTGGTGCAGACGGCCATTACGCCATCTGCACCAAGCTTCCTTGCGTGATGATGTTTGGTGGGGGAAGGTTTTCTTGGCCTTCCTGTGGTTTGTGAAATGATTTCCTTCCTTTCTTGTGGCCTGCACCCTTCAAAAACCAAAATCGCACTTCACCACGCTGTTCACGCAGTCCGATCCACTGTCGATTTCGAATCCGAGCCGGCTTGGGGAGGGGTGTATCATTGCACCAGTTTTTTTGACCATAGACTGCATGGGTAGTTTCGATAGAGCTAACGCCATTGAAAAACTTGCATAGTTTTCCCCTTGTCCTTCCCACGTAGCATGACAACCATGGCGCCTGCAGAAAGTCGAAGTTTGTTTCATGTTAATGTAGATTTATTTTCCACCTCGAATTTTGTTGATAGAATTGTTTTGGTATCATATAGCAGTGTTAGTTTTGCACGTATTTGCCTCAGTTAGCTAAATTCATCATGTTAAAGATAGAAGAAATGACACACTGCACATTGTTGTCTCCAAGTTTGTCACTCAGCCGGAAATGGCTTAATGTTACAATTTTATGGCACGAAGAGTTCACAATGTCAACGAGGCAAAAGAAGAAGGCCCCTGTGGTTGAGGAGGAGCCCGAAGTGGAAGTCATTACCAAAACATAATACATATACCAAGACACCAAGTGTATATCTGGTGTGGAGCCCGAGTACCAATGGGGAGAGATTTACAGGCTGATCACACGCCGGGAGGTGCCGGATATCGGCCTGGAAGAAGAGGGCATATATGCTAATATCGAGAGATCTTCACTAATGAATATTGCCACCAGACCAGAGATTTTCCCATGCTCTGAAGTAATTGGTTGGATTCTGCCCCGAGCAGATGTAACAACGATGATCCTAGAGAATGTTGAAAAACAGGGCTATGTTGCATATAGCCTAGGATATGTAGCTCTAGCTTACCACTTTCCAGAAGTGCAAATATTTCTGTCTGATGATTGGTTGAATAACATTAGAATGGACCTTGTAGAAACCCTTAAAATAATGCTGCTATTAGGAAATCATTTCAGAACTAGGGCTATGGGAGAGTATGATACAACAAGCTTAAGGGCCCCATACATGTTCATAGCTTTAATGCTCAACAGGATTTTTGGAACAGCTCATGGCAGGTTCTTCAAATTGGAATGGATGCCAATCATTTTTTATGTTGCAACCCAGGGGACCATTTTCAACTGGGCCAACATTGTATCAAACAGTCTCTCTGCTTGCTTGGCCTCAGCCTTGGGTGGAGTATCCCAAAAAAGGTCTGAATTCTATATGAGCTCCATACTTTTCGATTGTATATTGTGCAATTAGCCTTTCCCCAGCCTCAGGTGCATCTTGGATAGGGAAAGAATGCTCGTCTATTCTGCATAAACCACTGTGGGCACACAAGTATCACAGCCATTATCGAGAAGTCTGTGAACACTTCATCATGCCACTGTATACGCTCATTTTCTTGAAAGAGTGTGATTGCATGTCAGAGGGGGCGCTACAAGTAATGGAAGAATATGCAGACTACTATCTGACTGAGGATGGCTTTTACTTCAGGATGTTTGGAGGGTCAAGAGATCCTTCCCTGCTGCCCAAATACGCCATTGATTACATCATCCACAAGGAGGTAGTTAGGCAAGTCTTCTTGGATGGCATAGGGAGCTTCTTGTTTGAGCATAAGAAGGCTGCCTATCCTCCTTTTCCCTTCAAGTTAGGAAGTTACAGATTCACCAGGGTGAAGAAAGCGGATGAATTCGTAGAAGAGTTGGAAAGGTTTCATTTTGGCGAGATGCCTTTCCATAGAAGTGACTCTCGCAATAAAGTAGCTGAACATTGTAAAGAAAACAACATACATTTTGAATACACCCACCATTGGGATAGGGAAGACTCTGTCTTCCGAAGTGCATTAAACATAACAGCATTGAGGAGAAGGTTTAAGAAGAAGATCACCACCAAAGGTGGGAAGGGAGATGAACAAGCAAAATCTGAGGAAGAATCCAAGAGAAGAAATGAGGAAGCCCAAAGGTTGACACAAGAAGCTACAGGGTGGATGCAGGGAGAAGAAGAAGAGAAAAGAAAAGTTGCGCAAGAGGCAGCTAGAAAAGCAGAGGAAGACAGAAGAAATGAAGAAGAAGAAAAGAAAAATAAGCTTGATGAAGAGCTACAGAAACAAGAGGCAGAGAGGCTAAAGCTGACACAGACACAGACAGAACAGTCAGCCTCTGACACAGCTAGAGGGAAGACCCAGGACATGGAGAACCCAAATATTTAGGACCTAGAAGTACCTGCTTCCAGCACATCTGGACAATATATGGTGCCTACACTAAATTTGGTCCCCTTTGTAAAAAAAAAGGGGGAAGAGATTCCTGATTTCAATATTGTTTTCTATGACAGGGCGACAAAGAGGATAGTGAAGAGAACAGAAAGGAAGATTGAAACGGGAGGTCTACCTGGGAAAATGATAATGGATACACCCGTTGTATTTGGAACAGACCAAGACCCTAGATTCACCATCAGAGCAGGAGCTGCATTAATCCAAGCCTCAGAGGATAATGTGGACAAGATTATGACAGAATTGGAGCAATCCAAGAAGTCCTCTGACCAATTGAAAGACACATTGAGGAAAGAGATAGAGGAAAGCAATAGGCTAAAAAGGAAATATGAAGACATGGAAAAAGAAATGAGATCTTCAAAGGATGAACTGCAGCTCCTCCAAGTAGAGAAACAAGCTAGTGAAACTGCACAAGGATGCCTGGAGAAAGTGTAGAAAGAATGTCAAGAGCTAAAGATGGAAAAGGAACAGCTACTGGGAAAGGTAGAAGATTTAGAGCAGCAAAAGATCATCTTGGAGGCCAGTGAGATGCACGCCCAAGAACAGGAAAATAAGCTTCAAAAGCAGGTCACTTCTCTAACAACTGCTCTAGAAGAAGTAAGAGAGCAGCAGGTCAATCTACAACCCTTCAAGGAGCATGTGCTAGCCCAAAAGGCCAAGATGCTGCAACTACAGACTTCCATAGAAGAGGAAAGGCGCAAAGTACTGTAGATAGATGGCCAATTGGAGGAAATCCTGGAGACCTCCTCTTATTTCGTTGATAGATCTCAAGAAGTCCTTGAAGTCCTGACTGTGAGGATGGAAAGGTTGGAAAACAATGAAGAAACTCCAGCAGAACTGCCATCAAAGGATCAACAGGCCCTCAAGCGGGATTATGACTTACTAGAATTTTCTATAAATACCGTAGAGGATTTCAAGAAAGCTGTTAAAAATATGAAAGGAGCATGCACAGAGTTTTTCAGAAGGCTCCTTATTACCTACAACCGGTGCCAAATAGAGGCCGAACGAAGGCTTGAGGTTTTCCCGGACCACAGCTCATTTGTGGAGATGTTGCAGAAGAGATATCAGGAGGAGGAAGTGAAAGTACAACATATCAAAGCCCTGGATGATCAAATCTTGAGGAGTGAAGTAGATCATTCAGCCATCAGTGTGTAGCTTTTGCAGGATCAGCTTCGGTTGAGCACAGCCATAATTGAGGCTATAAAGAACCAAGCTATGAAGTTTGAGATCAACATTCAGTTTCTGGAACCTTGTGCCTTTGAAGGCATCGCCTCTGAAGCTTTGGCATGGAAGAAGTTTTTGGACACCCAAGTGGGACCCTCCTCGTAAAGGATTGGTCGCTTTTGTAATTTGTAACGATTTTGTAAAAACATTTGAGAAAAGTGAAACATTGGAGGTGAAGAGTTGGGAATCCCAAAGGTTACTTTGGGCAGCCCAACAGTCTCACCCTTTTTGTATAAATGTAGAAGGCTTAGAAGGAATAGGGGCTTTTTCCCAGTTAGACATGAAAAGCGATATTGTAAGAAGAACTACTTTTTTTTGCAATAAAGAGTTATTGTTTTCCTGTTGGAGAAAGATTGGTGGGACTTTCAAATGTTATGCTGTGGATGGTAGAAAGATGAACTATTTTGTTTTTTCAGCTTTTGTCCATTAACCGTGAGATCGTTCTGACTCTTAGAACCTATGTTCTTGTTTGAATGATTTCTGGTTTATTTTGTGAAATTACCACCATGAGTAATGTATGATGTTCATAAAACAATTGGCTATCTGATTGTTGAAATATCTTTAATCGTTCATGCGTTGTAGGAAGAAACATCAGCTACCTATCATTTCTTTTTTATAATGCGTGCACAATACACATTACTCATAAACAAGTTACATTTTTTCTCCTCGGGGATAGGTAGATAGATAGTTAGTTTTACTTCATTGTTGCATATGTGATTTAGATGCTTGTGAGTGCTAAGACGAGAGGTAAGAACCTGCGCATCACGTTGTGAATTCTTCTTGCATCCTTTATCACCCTGCATGGTTAATTAGGCATATGCATATCATACTTAAATAAAAAAATACAAAAAGACACGGTGGACCGGGCCGCAACCAGTAAAACCTTTGTTTTTGTTACTTTGACCTACGGTAGCCGGACCGCAAACCGGACGGATTCCCTATACCAAACAGTCATGGGCTAGTTGGGAACGTTGACTGGGGAGAATCCCTTGTTGTTGTTGCCTGCGATTTTCCAGGCCTCAATAGTTCTGGCACTAGAAGGAGGGCCTCCAGTGTATGGCTGGCCGTGGAAAACTATTTTCCCAATATTACCCCACCAGCAGATATTTGAAAGCTTTGACCTGACCCAAGCCCTCACAGGTTTTGGTTCTACCTTTGAAGCAAGAAAGCCCAGTTTCATCTTACGATTTGTCAGATTCCTGTTCATTCACCTTTCTCATGGCTGGTATAAATGTGAATCAGCCCAACCCATTGCCAGCTTGGAGAGCTAGATCACCTTTGAACCTAACACCTCCATTGCATAACCTACCTCAAGATTTTGATAAGATGTTGCCTAAGTTTGATCCTGATGAAAATATTGTTGTAGATGACCACTTGCAAAGTTTCTATTTAGTAGTAGAAGGGTTAAGGGCTGCGGAGCATGAATATGTTGTATGTCGATTATTCCCACATACCCTTAAAGGGGCAGCAGCATCCTTGTATTTCAGTTTTCCTGCAAACTCTATTCCTGATTGGGACACCTTTGAAAGGACTTTCAGAAGCAAGTACTCAGCCCAAAAGACACATGCCTCACTAATGAAAGGTCTTGGTTTGTTAAGAAAAGAGAAGAATGAGAAGGTACATAGTTTCACTCAAACATTTTCAACATACCTAAAGAACTTTTCTGAAGCTGACAGACCCTCTGACAAGGTCTTAATTGAATATTTCACCTTTTCCCTAGGACCTGAATTAGCCATGTTTGCCAAAATGAAAGCCAAGGCTATGTTGGTAGAGACTTATGAAGAAGCAGAAAAGGTAGAGGCTAAAAAGGAAAGTATAGAAGACTATCCTAAGCAACTGAGAGAAAAGACTATCGAGAGAAAAGCTTTATTGCTGTCTAAACCTAAAGCTGAATAATCACATGATTATCAGGGAATGTTGAAAATGATGCAGAATCTATCCAATAGAATAATAGATCTGGAGAAAGGGAGGGAAGCTCAGAAAACTTACAAACCCTACTACCAAAAAAGAGAGGATAGCAACCATTGGAAAATACCTCCACCAAATTTACCATCAATAAACATAACAGAAGTAGGGGGTGATCATTTCTGCACTTTTCACCAACAACCTCATTCTGAAAAGAAGTGTCCTCAATGGTTAAATTCGATGACATTGGTGATGAATAGGTTGTTGGATTCTAAATTGACTAAAGACAGTGGTAAGGAAGAAGAGAAAAACCAAACCATAGAGAAACAAGATGAGGATAACATGTTCTTATGGAATGGTGTCTCACTTTTCACCACAGAAGAGAATGCTTTTAAGTCTGAATACACACCAATAGCAACAAAATATGTGGACCTAGCAGTTAAAGACAATGCAATAATTTCAAAGATTAAAAAATTGCAAGAGAATGTCAAGAGACAGGTAGATGTAAATGTTAAAGATAAAACTCCTGAAGTCACTACTGTCAACCCTGAAGTAGAGCCAATCAATGAGCCTGTCAAACATGTGGAAGGTGTTGATGGAGGAAACACTGAAGCAATTGAGGAGCTTGAAAAAGACATACCCACTCAAAACCAGCTAGGGGAAGAAGACATAGAACTAGGTTGGGAAGAAAAAGCTGAAACCCCGTTTTTTCTTTTGACCCTAGAAATGCTGAATCATAATGTGCATAATTGCTTGGTAGATTCTTGATCAGCGGTGAATGTTATGCCACTGGAGGTTTGCAAAAAGATTAATGGACAGCCAGAGTCCACACCTTGGGAAGTAATTCAATTAGATAGAACAGGTGTCAAAGTAGTAGGAGAGATGAAAAATGTCCTCATTCGCTTTTCTGCAAATAACAAGATATGTCAATTTATTGACATTATGGTGGCTGACATACCGGGTGGATATGGTATTATTCTCAACCGAGATTGGTCTGCCAGGTTGAAAGGTTATTTCACTTCATATTGGTCTCATTTATTGTTACCTCTCAAGGGTACCCCAAAGCAGATAAAAAATTTGAGAGAACCTTACATGAAGCATACTGTCACTAAGCTAGGAGAAGGTAATGAATCTGTTGATTCTGTCTTGGGAAATTATCTGATTGAGCTTAAACTGAAAAATCATAGCTCAAGAAAGGCCAGTTCTATGATTGACACTCAGCCCGATCTCCTTCAACTTCCTCAGGCTGAGAAGGATGACTGTAGGATAGTAGACATGTGTTCAATTTCAAAAATAGCACAGCTAGACCATGGTTAGATATCTCATGTCTATAATCCAGCCCACCCCTTAACTCCCTAGGATTAAAGATTTTCAGGAGTGGGCAATTTTTTCTTTTATTTTGCTTTGTACATAAATAAATTGATTTATTTTTATTTAATGCTTTGATGTTATTTTCTTTGTTTACTGATTTGAGGCTGTTCTCTTTTGATTTATAGCTTTGATGTTGTTTTTCGTTTAGTTTTGGTTGCTATTTTTGGTTTTGAATAAAGAGGCAAACTTTTGGTTGCAATGGAAACATCAGGGTTCTTAGTTAACTGAAATCCTGAGCAAAAGACTGTGCTTTAAAACATAGAATGTCTTCTAGTAGCAGTGTTCCTAAATGGCCATGCGTTCATTGAAGTCTTACTTAACCCTGTAAACAACTCAGAAGTAAAATAGGTCTGGAATACTATTTCGAGGCTCCATCCATTTCACATCTAAAATGTCCAAGGGGGTGACAGCAAAAGACCCACGGAAATGAAGCAAAGTAGACAGTACATCATATATAAATGATCCCATGCCATAATTTCAGAAAAGCTAAAAGCTATCAAGAGTCAAAACTCCTTAGACAAATAATACATATCAAAGCAAAGTATCAAAAGCATGAATCTCAAATTGCCAAAAGTTCCTCTCTGTCCGTGAGATGAAAAGCCAATTCTTCTCTCACACAAAAGGACACTATGGATAGAGGAGCCTGAATAAAATTCAGAAAGAAAGGCAGATGGAGGACTCGAAAGAACTAAAGTTCAAATAGCACGAAAGTGCAGTTGGCATGGGAATGAGAAACAAATGGATAGTGATGTTTACTATATGTTACAATCCTATGGTGTCCAGGCTTGAAACTACCCAAGGACAGGGGTAAAATAAATCTCACTTATTTGGCCTCAAAAGAGTTATTCATACTTGCAAATATTTTTGATGTTACCTTTTCCCCAATGAACTGTTTCTCAATGAGTTAAATGTATGAGTTGGACAACTTAGGAATACAAACATCTAGAAGATTTCAATTTTGAGCTAGACAGTCTTTTACTGGGAGGAGTTAAGTCAGAAATCTGGGGTTCACCAGGTAGTCGCCAATTGTTGCAGATGCAACATTTTATGCAAAATTCTAAAAAAATTCAGGACCCTCTTTTGCTTGGATTAGTTTGATTTTCTTCTTTGATATGATCTAATGAGCTTTTTTAGAATGATTTTCTAATGCTTGGAATGATATATCACTTGTTTGATTCTTCCTCTAACACTTGAAACAATATTCGGTTTGTCCAAACTCTATCGTTGCTTTTGAATGCATTTTCAGCATGTTCAAATTGGAAGTTTATTTGGTTGGAGCTCTCGCCGTTGCGGCGAAATAACAAGTTTTGGTTTAAGCGTTTTCTCCAATACGTTTCTTTCAATCGGCTCTGTTTTGGTTTACATCGGGATGATTTGTTATTTCTGTCTCCGCCGTTGCAGACGGAAAATTACTAACTCTCCCGATTTCTGCTTTGACGTTTCGGGTCCCGTTATGTTATTTTCGTCGGTCCGTGAGTTGTGGGCTTCCGCCTTTGCGGCTGCGGAAAGCTCTATCTTTCTGGTCGACTAGTCGTTTTAAATCCTATCGTTGTGGAAGGATAATCAACTTTGGCTTCATTATTTTCTTCGATGCTTTTGGTTTAATCGGTTGATCTTTTGTTTTACGTCGGAACATGTTGCTTCTTTGGTCTTCGCCGTTGCGGATGGCAAATCGCTAAGTCTTCCAATTGTCGCTTTGAATTGCCAGACCGCGCTTTGTTTTTTTTCGCCAATCCTTAATTTTATGGTTCCGTCGTTGCGGATGAAAGAAACACTAACCTTGCCGATATTTCATTGGTTTTCTCTTCCGATTAAAGCCTTAGCGGACTGTGATATCCTTCATGCCTCCGCCGTTGCGGCTCCCGTTTCGCTATCGCTCCGATGCACTATTGGTTTGTTTCCCAGTTATCCCTGTGGATAGATTAGTGGTTTGGCCACCCGACGTTGCGGAAGGAATTATCTTGTGACCTCTGATCCATTTGTCTTCCGCCTTCCGATTTTACTATTTCCCCGCTGCACGTGGTTGACTTATATATATTTTTGGGGCCATGTCTATTTTTTTATTAATCTATTTGGATTGCCGTTTCGACTTTCCCACTATCATGCTCTGTCATTATCACACGTTGTCATTCGCCCGAGCTCATTCAGACCCCACTGTCGATGTACCCGCGTCCAGGTGACTCAACTGTGGAAGCCTGACCGTCTTCGTTCTACCATACACGTTGCTTTTCTAGGTAGGCTTGTATTTGCCTTTCCCTATTCTGTTCGAGGTATTTTGTTGATATTTCTACGGTTAGGGTTGGCTATGGCCGTTTTCCCTGGCCCTTTAGTTTTACGCCTATATATTGAAGGTTTGTAGTGTAACTGTCCTCGGGGGGGGGGGCGTTTCGACCTGCATGGTAGCTATTTTACCGCGGCCCTTTGCCTGTAAACCTGCGCTTAGTGAATGGGGGTTTGGTGCTGATGGTCGTTATGCTGTCTGCACCAAGCTGCCATGCGGGATGATGTTTGGTGGGGGAAGGTTTTCTTGGCCTTCTTGTGGTTTGTGAAATGATTGCCTTCCTTTCTTATGGCTCGTACCCTTCAGAAACCAAAATCACACTTCGTGACGTTGTTCACGCAGTCCGATCCACTGTCAGTTTCGAATCCGAGACGGCTTGGGGAGGGGTGTATCACTGCACCAGTTTTGTTGACCATAGACTACACGGGTAGATTCGATAGAGCTAACGCCATTGAAAAATTTGCATAGTTTTCCCCTTGTGCTTCCCGCGTAGCGCGACAACCATGGCGCCTGCAAAAAGCCGAAGTTTGTTTCATGTTAATGTAGATTTATTTTCCGCCTCGAATTTTGTTGATAGAATTGTTTTGGTATCATATAGCAGTGTTAGCTTTGCACATATTTTCCTTAGTTAGCTAAATTCATCATGTTAAACATAGAAGAAATGACACACTGCACATTTTTGTCTCCAAGTTTGTCACTCAGCCAGAAATGGCTTAATGTTACAATTTTATGGCAGGAAGAGTTCACAATGTCAAAGAGGGAAAAGAAGAAGGCCCCTATGGTCGAGGAGGAGCCCGAAGTGGAAGTTATTACCAAAACAGAATACATATACGAAGACACCAAGTGTATATCTGGTGTGGAGCCCGAGTACCAATGGGGAGAGATTTACAGGCTGATCACATGCTGGGAGGTGCCGGATATGGGCCTGGAAGAAGAGGGCATATATGCTAATATCGAGAGATCTTCACTGATGAAGATTGCCACTAGACCAAAGCTTTTCCCATGCTCTAAAGTAATTGGTTGGATTCTGCCCCGAGCAGATGTAACAACGATGACCCTGGAGAATGTTGAAAAGCAGGGCTATGCTGCATATAGCCCAGGATATGTAGCTCTAGCCTACCACTTGCCAGAAGTGCAAATATTTCTGTCTGATGATTGGTTGAATAACATTAGAATGGACCTTGTAGAAACCCTTAAAAGAATGTTTCTATCAGGAAATCATTTCAGAACCAAGGCTACGGGAGAGTATGATACAACAAGCTTAAGGGCCCCATACAGGTTCATAGCTTTAATGCTCAACAGGATTTTTGGAAGAGTTCATGGCAGGTTCTTCAAATTGGAATGGATGCCAATCATTTTTTATGTTGCAACCCAGGGGACCATTTTCAACTGGGCCAACATTGTATCAAAGAGTCTCTCTGCCTGCTTGGCCTCAGCCTTGGGTGGAGTATCCCAAAAAAGGTCTGAATTCTATATGAGCTCCATACTTGTCGATTGTATATTGTGCAATCAGCCTTTCCCCAGCCTCAGGTGCATCTGGGATAGGGAAAGAATGCATGTCTATTATGCATATAAACCATTGTGGGAACACAAGTATCACAGCCATTATCGAGAAGTCTGTGAACACTTCATCATGCCATTGTATACGCTCATTTTCTTGAAAGAGTGTGATTGCATGTAAGAGGGGGTGCTGAAAGTAATGGAAGAATATGCAGAATACTATCTGACTGAGGATGGCCTTTACTTCAGGATGTTTGGAGGGTCAAGAGCTCCTTCCCTGCTGCCCAAATACGCCAGTGATTACATCATCCACAAGGAGGCAGCTAGGCAAGTCTTCTTAGATGGCATAGGAAGCTTCTTGTTTGAACATAAGAAGGCTGCCTATCCTCCTTTTCCCTTCAAGTTAGCAAGTTACAGATTCACCAGGGTGAAGAAAGAGGATGAATTCGTAGAAGAGTCGGAAATGTTTCATTTTGGCAAGATGCCTTTCCATAGAAGTGACTCCCGCAATAAAGTAGCTGAGCATTGTAAAGAAAACAACGTACATTTTGAATACACCCACCATTGGGATAGGGAAGAGTCTGTCTTCCAAAGTGCATTAAACATAACAAAGTTGAGGAGAAGGTTTAAGAAGAAGATCACCACCAAAGGTGGGAAGGGATATGAACAAGAAAAAGCTGAGGAAGAAGCCAAGAGAATAAATGAGGGAGCCCAAAGGTGGGCACAAGAAGCTGCAGGGTGGCTACAGGGAGAAGAAGAAGAGAAAAGAAAACCTGTGCAAGAGGCAGCTAGAAAAGAAGAGGAAGACAGAAGAAATGAAGAAGAAGAAAAGAAAAAGAAGCTTGATGAAGAGCTACAGAAACAAAAGGAAGAGAGGCTAAAGCTAACATAGACATAGACAGAATAGTCAGCCTCTGACACAGTTGGAGGGAAGACCCAGGACATGGAGAACCCTGAGATTCAGGACCCAGAAGTAGCTGCTTCCAGCACATTCGGACAATCTATGGTGCCTACACTAAAGCTGGTCCCCTTTGTATAGAAAAAATGGGAAGAGATTCCTGATTTCAATACTGTTTTCTATGACAGGGCGACAAAGAGGACAGTGAAGAGAACAGAAAGGAAGATTGAAACGGGAGGTCTACCTGGGAAAATGATAATGGATACACCCATTGTATTTGGAACAGACCAAGACCCTAGATTCACCATCAGAGTAGGAGCTTCATTAATCCAAGCCTTGGAGGATAATGTGGACAAGATTATGACAGACTTGGAGCAATCCAAGAAGTCCTCTGCCCAATTGAAAGACACATTGAGGAAAGAGATAGAGGAAAGCAATAGGATAAAAAGGAAATATGAAGACATGGAAAAAGAAATGAGATCTTCAAAGGATGAACTGCAACTCCTCCAAGCAGAGAAACAAGCTAGTGAAACTACACAAGGATGCCTGGAGAACGTGTAGAAAGAATGTCAAGAGCTAAAGATGGAAAAGGAATAGCTGCTGGGAAAGGTAGAAGATTTAGAGCAGCAAAAGATCATCTTGGAGGCCAGTGAGATGCACGCCCAAGAATAGGAAAAGAAGCTTCAAAAGCAGGTCACTTCTCTAACAACTGCTTTAGAAGAAGCAAGAGAGCAGCAGGTCAATCTACAACCCTTCAAGGAGCATGTGCTAGCCCAAAAGGCCAAGATGCTGCAACTACAGACTGCCATAGAAGCGGAAAGGCACAAAGTGCTGCAGATAGATGGCCGATTGGAGGAAATCCTGGAGACCTCCTCTTATTTCGTTGATAGATCTCAAGACGTACTTGAAGTCCTGACTGCGAGGATGGCAAGGCTGGAAACCAATGAAGAACCTCCAATAGAACTGCCATCAAAGGATCAACAGGCCCTCAAGCGGGATTATGACTTACTAGAATTTGCTATAAATACCGCAGAGGATTTCAAGAAAGCTGTTAAAAATATGAAAGGAGCATGCACAGAGTTTTTCAGAAGGCTCCTTATTACCTACAATCGGTGCCAAATAGAGGCCAAACGGAGGCTTGAGGTTTTCTCGGACCACAACTCATTTGTGCAGATGTTGCAGAAGACATATCAGGAGGAGGAAGCGAAAGTACAGCATATCAAAGCCCTGGATGATCAGATCTTGAGGAGTGAAGTAGATCATTCAGCCATCAGTGTCTATCTTTTGGAGGAATAGCTTCGGTTGAGCACAGCCAGAATTGAGGCTATAAAGAACCAGGTTGCAAAGTTTGAGATCAAAATTCAGTTTCTGGAACCTTGTGCCTTTGAAGGCATCGCCTCTGAAGCTTTGGCATGGAAGAAGTTTCTGGACACCCAAGTGGGACCCTCCTTGTAAAGGATTGGTCACTTTTGTAATTTGTAACGATTTTGTAAAAACATTTGAGAAAAGTGAAACATTGGAGGTGAAGAGTTGGGAAGCCCAAAGGTTACTTTGGGCAGCCCAACAATCTCACCCTTTTTGTATAAATGTAGAAGGCTTAGAAGGAATAGGGGCTTTTCCCAGTTAGACATGAAAAGCGATATTGTAAGAAGAACTACTTTTTTTTGCAATAAAGAGTTATTGTTTGCCTATTGGAGAAAGATTGGTGGGACTTTCAAATGTTATGCTGTGGATGGCGGAAAGATGAACTATTTTGTTTTTTCAGCTTTTGTCCATTAACCGTGAGATCGTTCTAACTCTTAGAACCTATGTTCTTGTTTAAATGATTTTTGGTTTATTTTGTGGAATTACCACCATGAGTAATGTATGTTGTTCATAAAACAATTGGCTATCTTATTGTTGAAATATCTTTAATCATTCATGCGTTGTAGGAAGAAACATCAGCTACCTGTCATTTCTCTTTATAATGCGTGCACAATACACATTACTCATAAATAAGTTACATTTTTTGCTCCCCGGGGATAGGTAGATAGATAGTTAGTTTTACTGCATTGTTGCATATGTGATTTAGATGCTTGTGAGTGCTAAGACGAGAGGTAAGAACCTGCGCATCATGTTGTGACTGCTCCTTGCATCCTTTATCACCCTGCATGGTTAATTAGGCATATGCATATCATACTTAAATCAAAAAATACAAAAATACACGGTGGACCGGGCCGCAACCGGTAAAACCTTTGTTTTTGTTACTTTGACCTACGGTAGCCGGACCGCAAACCGGATGGATTCCCTATACCAAACAGTCACAGGCTAGTTGGGAACGTTGACTGGGGAGAATCCCTTGTTGTTGTTTCCTACGATTTTCCAAGCCTCAACACCCCTATATACTCTGATTTCCTGACATAATGCAATTGCATGTCAGAGGAATCATTCAAGGTCATACAAGACTTCGGAAGTTATTATCTAACAAAATATGGTTTGTATGTGAGGATGTATGGTGGTTTGAGAGCTCCTTCTCTACTCCAAAAATATGCTACCGATTATGTACTCCATAAGGAAGCCATCAGATAGTTGTACATCGATGGAGTAGGAAATTTTTTGTTTGAACATAAAAAAGGTGGTGCACCCTGCAGTACCCTTCTTCGTTGGAAGTTATAAGTTTTCAAGGGTAAAGAATGCAGCAGAATTTGTTAAAGAATTAGAATATTTTCACTTTGGAGAAATGAACTTTCACATAAATGACTTCAAAAATAAGGTAGTTGATTATTGTAAAGAAGCAGAAGTTCATTTCGAGTACACTGATTTTTGGGATAAAGATGAGGAAACCTTCCACAATGCAAAGAACATGACAGCCCTTAGGAAAAGGTTCAAACAAAAGATAGCAAATGTGGGTGGAAAGGGAAAGGTTGCAGAGAAATATAAGAAGATAGAAGAGGAATAGGCCAAGAAAAGAGAAGAAGATGCTAGCAGATTGGTACAAGAAGCAGATAATTGGTTGAATATTGAAGAAGAAGAAAAGAAACAAGCCTCTAAAGAAGCAGCTAAGAAGGAGGAAGAAGAAAAGAAAAGAAAAGAGGAAGTTGAGATAAAGAAGAAACAAGTGGAAAGCAAGGGCTTCAAGTTAACAGAACCCCATAAGGAAAAGCATCCCACAGAGCAAGATGATGTACAAGAAGGACAAGATTCTACAGGTCAAGGACAAGGACAATCCGATCTTGATCCATTGGAGCCTGTTGTTCCTTCTGGCAATGTGTTGGGAGAAGGTTTAACTTCTGAATTTGATTTGATTCCTTTCATGCCTACCGAAGGGGAGGAAATACCTAATTTTGACACGATATTCTATGACAAAGAAAATAAGAGAATTGTTAAGAGAACTAAGAAAAAGGTAGATACTGGAGGAAAACCAGGGAGGATGGTGATGGACAAGAAAGTAGTACATTTTACTCATAAGGATCCATGGTTAATGGCAAGGGTTGTGGTAGCTTTAAACCTAGCAAATGAAGACAACGTGGACAGGATAATGACTGATCTAGAGCAGTCACGGAAGAAAGTAGCTTATTTGAAGGAAACCTTGAACAAAGAAAGGGATGAAAGTGAGAATCTAAAAAGAAAATATGAAGACATGATAGGTGAAGAATTCTCAAGCTACCTTGGCAAAGTTACAAAATCTGCATAAAATACAGAGAAAATTCTCAAGCTACCTTGGCAAAGTTATAAAATCTACAGTTGGAGTATCAGAGTCTAAAGGATGAGAAATATAATATTTAGCTATCATTTGGAAAATTGAATGAGGAAAAGAGTAGGTTGGAAAGTAGAATTACCAAGCTGGGAATAGAGAAAGCTACTGCGGAAGAAAAGGAGAAGCAATATTAGACACAGATAGCAGCTTTAGAAGAGAAGAAGAATTCATTGATAACATTACTAATGAGTGCCATGGAGAATAAAGCTGATGTTCGACCCCTAAAGAAGCATGCTCTAATGCTGAGGAAAAAGATCCATCAGCTATAACTACAGATAGAAGAGGAAAGATGTAAAGTCCAGCAGATAGACACTAGGCTGGAAGAAATTGTAAGTACCACTTCATATTTTCTGGATAGGAGTCAAGATATATTGGAAATTATAAAGGGGGGAATGGTTTGGGTAGAAACAAATAAATAATCTCCCGCAGGCCCATCCGTCAAAGATCAATAGACATTGAAGCAAGAATAGGAATTAATTGAATTCACCAGTAATACCGCAGAGGAGTTTAAAAAGACAATGAAGAAGACAAAGACTGCTTGTGCTGAATTTTGTAGGAGAGTACTCCTGACCTATAACCGATGTCAGACTTCTACTGTGAAAAGATTGGAGGTGCTTCCTAAACAAGAACTATTTTTAAAACATTTACAGGACATATACAGTGAGGATGAACAAGCAATCCAGCAGGCCAAGAATTTGGATGAAAGGGTATTAAAAAATGAAGTATCACATGCAGCTGTCAGCATACACTTATTGGAGGACCAGATGCGCCTGATTCCGTCTATAATAGAAGGTGTAAAGACGCAAGCTTCCAAGCATGAGATTAACATTTGATTCCTTGAGCCTTCTGGTTTTGACTCTGATACTCCAACTGTAAGAATGTCATATATTGTATTTATATTTTTTGTTCACAAGCAAAAGGACAAAATTTTTATAAAGGAAAGGTTGAGCCTTTTGCTAATGCATGGAAAAGGTTCACAAGAAGAACCAACTTGCTCGTTGATAAAGAATGTAATATATTGTATTTATATTTTTTGTTCACAAGCAAAAGGACAAAAATTTTATAAAGGAAAGGTTGGGAAAGCTCAAGAGGCAATGAGGGGCAGCCCAAGAGTTTTTTGCTTTTTTTTATAAGTACAGAAGAATTTTAGATAGTAGGGGACCTTTTTTCAGACCATCTTTGGGAAATATTATTGTAAGGAGAAATAATTCATCTTATAATAAAGAGTTATACTTTTCAGCTGGAGAAAGCATTGTGGAGTTTCAAATGTTTTCCATGGGCTGGTTGGATATGAATTGTTTCAGTTTCAACTTATTTCCATGAACTATGATATCGTTCTAACTTATGAATTCCTTTGTGTTGTGAATGTGCTCTTGTTTATTTCTACGAAATTTCCACAATCATAGTTGAGTAATGAATGTTTTAAATTAACAATGAGTTATCTTTTTGTTCATCTTTCTGTTTATATTCATGTGTTCTGAGATGTTAACAACTATCTATAAATTTATTAATGCATGTTATACAATATATTACTCACCATTAATTAAAATATTGCTCCCTAGGGATATATTAATTAGTCTTAGTTAGTTTTTCTTTATTTGTGATTTAGGAGTGAGAGAGGTAAGACGAGAGGTAAGAACCTGCGCATCACGTTGTGACCCTCCTCGTTATCTCTATCGCCTGCATTTAGTTAGGCACCTGTACATCATACATAAAGATAAAAAGATAAAAAATAAACCTACGGTGGACCGGGCCGTAACCGGTAAAAAACTTTAACCATTACTTGATCTACGGTAGTCGGACCATAAATCGGATGGATTCCCCATACCAAACAATAACGAGGTAGTTGGGAACGTTTATTGGGGAGAACCCTTATTGTTGTTACCTATGATTTTCCAAGCCCCAATAGTTTTGGCGCTAGAAGAAGGGCCACAAGTGTATGGCTGGCCAAGGAAGCCCGTTTTCTCGAAATTACTTCATCGGTGACAGTTCTGAAAATAGTTTGCTTCACAAACCCACTCCTAAAGAAAAGGAAACGGGGTATCTTTATCCCGTTGATAACGAAGTGGTTTATTATTTAAAGAAATTATCAGGGCATATGCAAAAAATATTGGAGGATTACCTATTATCTCTGTCCTACCTAGAAGAGAGTATCAGAAGAAGGATCGCCCTCAATTGGAAGACTCAGTTTTGGTAGAAGATCTTGAAGAATTGGTAGAAACAACCTTACAAGAAGTTGACCAACCTTTGGATCAATTGGGGCTAGATTCCCCTCACTATTCACCTTTTCAGACTCCTGTTCAATCCCCACTGCACACTCCACTCAGAATCATGGAAAATGTGAAAGCAAATAATCCACCTCCACAACCTGCTTGGAGGGATAGGTCTTCTTTAAACCTGACACCTCCCTTGCATGATTTTCCTCAAACTTTTGACAAGATGCTACCCAAGTTTGAACCAAGTGAAGGAATTCTCGTAGATGATCATTTGTAGAGTTTCTATTTGGCTTTAGAAGGGCTACGATTAGAAGAACATGAAGATGTAGTCTGTAGATTGTTTCCTCATACCCTGAAAGGAAAATCAACTTCATGGTATTTTGCCTTACCCGCAAATTCGATCACAAATTGGAATATTTTTGAGAGATTGTTCAGAAGAAAATATGGAATCCAGAAAACTCATGCAACTTTAATGAAAGGTTTAATTGCTCTAAAGAAGGAAAAGAAAGAAAAAGTACATAACTTCACTCAAATATTTTCTTCTTACTTAAAAAAATTTAGTGCAGCTGACAAACCATATGAGCATGCCCTGATTAAGTACTATACCTCAGCTCTCAATCCAGATCTAGCCATGTTTTCCAAGAGATCGGTTAGACCCACCTTGGTAAAAACCTATGAGGAAGCTAAGAAGGTAGAGGCAGAAATGGAGATCATAGAGCACTATCCTACGCAGTCAGATGAAAGAAATTAAAGAAACAAAAATCCATTATTATTAACTAAACCTACGGATGAACGATCATAGGATTTAGATGGGATGGTAAAGATGATGCAGAAGTTATCAAACCGGGTGATTGATTTAGAAAAGGAAAAGGAGGCTCACAAGCAATATAAGCCTTATTATAAAAAAAGTGAAGACAACAGTCAACCTAAACCTCCTCCACACATCCCTTCAATAATGAATTTGATTGATGTAGGAATGGATAATTATTGCATGTTCCATACTCATTCTAAGAAGAATTGCCCACAATGGGTTAATTCTATGACATTAGTGATGAACCAATTATTGGATTCCAAGCTGACAAAAACTGAGGAGGAGAAAGGGAAAGATCATGAACCTACAGAAACATGAGAGGAAGGTACCTTGGTTTTATGGGACTGTGTTTCTATGTTTAACATGGAAGGTGAAGACCTCCCTGACATAGAAGAAACACCAGAAACTAATGTAACAACAAGAAGTCAGAATCCATTAAAAGAAGATGATTCAATACTTCTAAAGATTAAGAAAATTCAAGAAAACATGAAGAAGATAAAGAACAACACTTCAACTGTTAAAATACCTAAATGTGTCATTTCAAGTCAGGATCCTAAGAAATTCAATACACTTGTATAGCCTACTAAAATTAAAATTGACAATGTCAAGAAGAAACTCAAGGAACATGAGATGGGATATGATGTTGTGGAAGACAATAAAAAGGCTAAAGCAAATATATCATTGTTTGAAATGTGCAATTTACCTCAGCAAAAGGAGAATCTTTTAAAAGCACTTGAGACACTAGAGGAGGAGCCTCTTAGTGACAACCAACCTGAGGAAGAGATTGGTGAGGCAAGTTTAGGAGGAAAATCTAGGTATAAAACTCCAGCATTCCTTCTAACCTTTGAGGTTTTGAATTATAATATGCATAATTGTTTAGTAGATTCAAGGGCATCAGTCAATATTATGCCGCTTTCAGTATGCAAGAAAATCAATGATCAACCTAAACCAACCACTGGACAAGTTCTTCAACTAGATAGAACAACAATAAAAGTAATAGGAGAAATGGAGGATGTTCTGATTCATTTATCCGTAGATGAGAGGGTATGTCAGTACATCGACATTGTAGTAGCAGACATACCAGATGCTTATGGTTTGGTTTTGAGTCGAGACTGGTCAACAAGGTTAGAGGGATATTTCACATTAGATTGGTCACATTTGTGGTTTCCTTTTAAAGGATGTCAAAATAAGATAAAAATGTTAAGAGAGCCCCAAATGAAATATAATGTGACTCAGTTAGAAGGGAAAAATGAACCAGTAAACTCTATGTTAAGAAACTATTTCATTGAAATGGAACCAGGAAATTACCAAGCTGAAGAAGCCAACAGTATACCTAATATCCAGCCCGATCTCCTTTGATTTTCATGGGCTGGTGAGATTGACTGTAACATAGTAGATTTAGTTTCATATGTAGTTCGTAATTCGAATTCAGTAGAAGTATAAAGTTTTTGGATTCTTTATTTCGATGGTTCTAAAACATTGGAAGGATTAAGGGCTGGCTGTGTCCTGATTGATCCAGAAAAATAAAATTTTTCTTTCATGTAGGTTAGAATTCGAATGCACAAATAACATAGCCGAATATGAAGCACTAGTTCAGGGACTTAAAAAAGCAATAGAATTGAAAGTAAAAAATATGAATGTATATGGAGATTTTGAAATCGTTGTTAAGCAAATTCGGAACAAAATACACTGCATTTCACCACATTTGAAAGCTTACCAAAATGAAGTTCGGATTTGCTGATTAATTTTCATGCATTCAATATTGTGTCAATTCCTAGATTAAAGAATGCAGCAGCTGACTTACTAGCTACCTCAGCTGCAATATTAGTACCTTCAAATAATAGATGCTCTATTGAATTACTTTTCAGGCCTTCTGTTCCAGATAACATCACAAATCTAAGGGTTTTTTACAATGATCAGCAAATCTTGGAGTGTTTGATGAATGATGATACTTTCAAAGGATCAATAATAGATGATGAAGAACATCAAGCGAAATTAAAGTTCAGGAACTTTAATCCAAAAGGAGTTAGGACCTTGGAACAAATGTTTGATTTAGATAACAAGTTCAGAAAGCCCTCGAATGTCAAGACTCATAGCTCGTCTTTACAATTCGAGCTGATAAATTTAGGGACTGAAGCTGAACCCAAATATTAAATTTGGGGAAGTGTTGTTCTCCCGGTAAAAAGAGTAAGTTCATTAGTTTATTCAAGCAGTACAGAGATGTCTTTGCTTGGACCTATGAATATCTCAAAACTTATGACACAAAGATCATACAACATGCTATCCCAATCAAAGTTGGAATCAAGCCTTACCAACAGCCTTTGAGAAAGATGCATCCTAAGCTGGAACCTTTAATTCAAAGTGAGGTAAAAAAGTTGTTGGATGCTAAAATCATATTTAAAGTCAGAAATTCGGAATGGGTTTCTAACTTGGTACCGGTGCGGAAAAAGTCTGGAGAAATCATACTTTGCGTAGATTTTAGAAATCTTAATCGTGCATCAGATAAAGATAATTATCCTGTCCCACCCATGGAACAAATACTACACATGGTCTCAGCTTCCAAACTGTTCTCTCTACTGGATGGATTCTTCAGTTACAATCAAGTATTAGTAGCAGAAGAAGACAAGCTCAAGACCACTTTCAGAACCAAGTGGGAAACTTTTGCATATAGGAGGATGCCCTTTGGACTTATCAATGCTGGAACTACATTCCAGAGGGCCATGGATATAACTTTCCGCGGTCTGATTGGCCGTATTGTTGTGGTTTATCTAGATGATGTTACAATATTTTCAAAAAAGAGAGAAGAGCATACATTTCATCTGAAACAGATTTTCGAGCGTTGCCAAAAATATGGCATTTCATTAAATCCAAAGAAATGTGTGTTTGCAGCCACAGAAGGAAAGCTATTGGGTCATGTCATTTCTAAGAAAGGGATATCCATAGACTTGGAGAGATTAGAGCCATAGAACAGATCCCTTTACCCCATAATAAAAAGGGTATGCAATATTTTATGGGGAAAATCAACTTTGTGCGAATTTTTGTACCAGACTTTGCTCAAATCATCAAACCTTTGCAGAAAATGGTTAAACAGAGTGTGCAGTTCAAATGGACTGATTTGGAGAAGAATGCATTCAACAAGATAAAAACATCTGTTGCTCATGCACCATCACTCAAAAGTCCAAATTTTGAAAAGGATTTTATTCTGTAAACTTTTGCGTCTGATGACTCATTAGTAGCCATGCTTACACAGAAAGAAGATAGGGGAGATGAGTACCCCATATCATTTATGAGCACTGGTCTGCAAGGGGCTGAATTGAATTATCCCACGGTTGATAAACAAGCTTATGCATTTTTTAAGGCGGTAAAGAAATGCAGGCCATACATACTTAAGAATCACACCAAATTAATAGTCCCACACCCAACAGTACGATCCTTTTTTGTACAGAAATAATTGGGAGAAAGAACAGGTAACTGGGTGACTGCTTTGCAAGAATATGATATTCAATTCAAACCAGCAACCATAGTTAAGCGACAAAGACTTTGTAAACTAATGACTGAACATCAAAATAATGAAGATAGCAGCTGGGATAATGAAGCTGAAATACACATGGTGGATGTATGTCCTCTGTTTACAGCTCCAGACTCCTGGTGTTGGGATCTAGTCTATTATCTCCAAGAGGGGTATTTTCCAGAGCATTGGAGACCCAAGCAAAGAAGAGCATTACATCTAAAATCAGCTTTATATCAGATCATTGATGGATTATTGTTTAGAAATAATTACGATGGAGTCTTTCTCATGGTGCTTGGAACAAGAAGATGCAAAGAAGGTCGTAGCAGAATTGCATGATGGACCTGCTGGAGGTCACTTTTCTGGAGACACAACAGCACATAAGATTCTCTAGGCTGGATATTATTGGCCAACATTGTTTAAAGATGCTCATGCCCATGCTAGAAAGTGTGATACGTGACAGAGTAGCGGTGGAACACAAGATAAAGCAACAGGACCATTGAAACCAGTAATTATCTCAGAATCGTTTGAACAATGGGGAATCGACATTATCGAATAAATAAACCCAAATTCCTCCTTGTAGCATAAGTATATTCTGACAGCAACTGATTACTTCACCAGATCGGTAGAGGCCATACCGCTATGGAAAGTAAATGAAGATGCAGTTATGGATTTCTTGTAGAACCATATTATGACCAGGTTTGGGGTTCTGTTGCCGCATTTTCACACACCTGGATCACGTGGCAAAAATATTCAAGCCACTAGATGTGTCCTTGGGGGCAAGTCTCGAGTCAAGGCTGTCACCTTGTTCTTGACTCCTCCGTTTAGGCTCAACTCCTAACGAAGCCAAGGGGGGTAGACCCTATTAAGTTACTAAGGATGATTTCTTAGTGTAATGATGTTGTACTGAATCAGTTATTTAGGAGTTTGAATATTTTAACTATAAACAATCAATATGACAAGATACGAAGATACACACGAAAGCACAAAGTTGATACATAATATATATATATGAAGCAAAAAAGACCAGTGCCTTAAAAATGGAGTCAAAAGAGATCAGTGTGCTTGCATGTGTTTGGAATAAATGTTTTGCGATTGCATCTTGGTATGTTTTAAGTTAAAAATGAAGTATGAATTGATTAAATTAGGCTAAAGGGGGACTCCATATATACCCGAGAGTAATTGGAGTATGTCCAAAACAAAGCCTATACGGCTACCCGCAAGGAATATGTGGGATGAAATGGAGTCTCTGGGGCTGTGTTCGTAACGCACTTGTTAGGGTGTGACAGAGATCGGCGCCCCGAGGTCACTTTTCAGTAGGTTCCCTCTTCCTTTGGGTATTTTGCCACCGTAAAGGTTTGATCGAGGTGTTGGATTTTCATCTGATGGTTTGTTAATTGGGGAGGGTGAATCCTAATTATGCTAGTCACCCAAGTGATTTTGATACATCTTGATTGATCGGATGAACTGCAGCCAAGTGCAGAGCATACACACTGGAGTCTTGTAAATTTTAATAAGTTATTAAGAGATGTGTTCTTGTTTAAAAGAAAAGCCTCCAAGAACCTCTTTCGATCCAAGTGGATCTCAATCGGGGAATCAAGGAGGGGTTAATTTTAAATATTCTGATAAACAAATGATAGAAAGAATAAAACAACTACACAAATATGGTTTTCTGATTAATCCTACCACGAATCTCTTTCCCCTTTCGGGTCACTCAGAAAATCGTGGGGTAAGTATTATGATTACTTTTGAAAGTAAGATATGGAATATGGAATTAACAACAAGATCAAATATACTACCCTACAAATGAGATCAATTCTAGTAAAAGTAAATAAGCAGAAAACGACGAAAACGACACTGACGTGAATCCCCCCAGGGGGGATGGGGAATGGGCTCGAAAGAGCCTATTCAAAGGATGATTTTATTACAGAGGTTACAATATCAAAGAACTGATAAAATAGAGCTTTATTGGTCCTTATACAGGCTGAAACCAAGATATTATAGTTTATGCAAAAAAAATTACAAATTATGTGACAAAAGAGAGACCCCTGGGGGGATTTGAGCGCTCCAAAAGCCACTTTGGACAGCAGCTTCCTTTCTTATCTGTCAGACCTGATAAATGAATGTGAGTGAATTATAATAACAAATTCCCCAAATCACTTTAATATTTCCTTTGGGTCAGCCTACTTTATCTCAAAAATTAATGAAATTAAACTAGCTAAACCGACGAAAAAGGAACCAAGGAAAGCAAGCTTTCCTTGGGATTTTGGATTGCTGTTTGTGCAGCCAATTAAAAGCACTGATATTTCAGAATATTGAAATTATTGAACAGCAAAAGAAACTACCTTAACAGCAAGCTATGAATTTTTCAATAAACTACTTGCGAAACTAAGGCAATTTTAGCTAGATCTCTTGAATTTGAACTTTATGTGCACAATGAAACTAAGATCTAGAAAATTGAAGGGATATTGCTAATTATATCTATGTATGCTTTTCTTGATGAGATATATCAGATTTAAAAAGAAACCTTAAAGTAACAGTTTGAGGAAAGTCTAATAATTTTTAAAGGAGGAAGAGGGAGAAAGAGTGTTGGTTTCCTTGAAGATCCACAGTAGAGCTTTCAGGTGGAATTCCGAGGGACTATGCCTTTGAAATGTTTTGAAGAGAATGAAGAATCAAAATAGATCAGCATCCTCTCCAAATTATGAACCTGCAACTCAGCTGAAATCAAAGAACTTGCCAAGAAACTTGTGAGATCCGATTAGTACATACAAAGAGATTCAAGATAACATGCATATAAGCTTATAGGACATGCTAAATCTAGATCTCTAAACATGCATCAAAGGAGAGTGACAGTCAATAAACTTATTGAACAACACCTTTCCTATCAATATTGTAATAAGCTAATTACCAATCTTAACCACAGATCTACAAGAAATTAGCAAAAAATGACCACAGATACAGGTTACCTCAGTAAAACAATGGCAATAATCATCCACACATGTAATGGCACCACACCGTATTGCTTCCAAAGCTTTTCTTTATTTCAAATGAAGAATTACAACAATACAATAGCAGCAGCACCTCAATCCCAGTTCTAACTAGCTTGGAAGAGGGGGTCGTGCCTTGATTTATACAATTTGCAGGCCATCTAGCCCAGGGGGGGTGCAATTCCTCATGGAATCAAGTGAAATCATCTGATGGATAGTTCATCAATGCAGAACTGAGGCTGAAATGAGCCTACTTGTCAACCGGGGGCCTGATCTGGCTGACACATCAACCCATACACTGACACATCGGCCCACAGAGCATCCAGGAGAGCCAAAACGTGTTGAGGAGAGAGGGAGGGAGAAATTCCTCATTAATACCAATGTAGATCAGCTCTGGATCTGATTTGATCCCCTCCTTTAGTCAAGAATTTGTCAGATCCAGTCAATCTGCTCCAGATCTGATTGATTTCAGTGAAATCGGTTGAGAATCCATTGAGTTATTGATTTTGGATTTGCTCCATTATTCATCAATTTATTAATTAAAGTAATCAATAATTGATTTTTGGGGCTTTCTGACCTGAGTGATGGAAGATCACTCAAAACTTAGGAAAAAGTGGGTCCATGGGTTTACATGGTGCTCTTAGCTTTAAAATGAGCACCTACATGACAGAAACTGATTATTTGGCCCACATTTATTACAGACTCAATTTTTCCAATTAAACTATTAAAAAATATCCTAAGTTTTGGAAAAATCAAAATTTAATAAAAAACACTGAAAAAACTAAAAAATTGAAAAATTGAAAAACACCTAGGGGGACTTAGACATGTTCATATGACTAAAAAATGATGTCTAGCATGCTTACACATTGACACATAGACTCTAATAACCTCAATAGGCACAAATGCCAAGCCGACCACCCCAACTTTGGAGGTATGGAGTGAAAAACTCAGAAATTATCAGTCATTTATTCAACAACCAATAATAACCAAGGGAAAAAACACCCTGGGCTGATCGGATTGACAAATGAAGTCTAAGAGACCGAGTCTTTTACAGACACTATCATGCTAGAACATTTATTACAATTCCCCCATGGGGTATGAACATGTGATATGATACAACAAGCACTTCCCAGAAGTACTTCCAAAGGTCCTTTTGAAGTCCGAACAAGTTAACCCTGTCCGGTTCACCAGGCTCTCTTGATAAAAACCACTAAGTACAACTTAGGTGGTAACAGGTTCCAATTTCCCTGGTTTTTGACAATGCTTCTTATTTTTCTTCTATTAGATTAACTTCATTTGCTAATGAAAGAGGAATTAAGTTGCATTATTCTGCAAATTATTACCCACAAGGATCCACAAACAAAAATCTGATTAGAATTCTAAAGAAAATAGTGATAGAAAATCAAAGGAGTTGGCATTTAGCTTTACCTAATGCTCTCTGGGTTGATAGAGTCACACCTAATAATTCCTTATGCGTGTTGCCATACACTCTCGTTTATGGAAAAGAACTTGTCCTCCCTCCTAATATTTTATTGCCATCTTCCATAATAGCCCAAGAGTCTAGGGGTACTGATAATGAAAATTTACAAATCCAAATCTATAATCCGTTGAAGTCAAAAGAGTCTAGGTCCAAATCCCGGGAAAGGTTTAAGCATCAACCAGAAATGGTGAAGCGTTGGTTTGACAAGCAAAAAGCTGGGAACAAAGAGTTTGAAGTAGGATATATGGTTCTTAAGTGGGATCACCCACACAATGAGAAGGGAAAGCAGTTATGGGTAGGCCTTTTTCAAATTGCAGCAAAGCTATGCCCCTCGACTTACAAGTTGCAAAACTTATAGGGGTGGGAAGAGAACTTACAAGTAAATGGTTTAGTTCTCAAGCCTTATTTTTCTTGATCATTTCGATTTTGTTTTCTTGTACATAAATAAACGTTTGGTTTGTTGCTTACTTTAGAGTATTTTTAGTTGCTTGCTTTATTTGATTAAATTTTGATTGATTGTAAAGTTTTGTTTTGCTTATGGTTCAATAAAACAACACAACTTTTGGTTGTATGGAGTTCATCAGAATTCTGGATTAACTGAAATCTTTGACTACAAGACTGCCTACTATTGATTCATATAATGTTTGAAAAAATTTCTTCAATATTAGCATATTTTCTAAATGGTTATGAACACATTGAAGTCCTAATTAATCCTTGTGAAATAACTCAGGATAGAAAAGTACAGAGTACTATTTTGAGGCTCCATTCATCTCACATTAAAAGTTGTCCTAGGGGGTAACAGCAAAATACCCATGGAAAGGAAGCAAGGTAAATAGTGTATTATATTTAACTAATCCCATGCCATGAATTGAAAGCCAAAATGTTAATGAGAGTCAAAATCTCCTAAAAAGAAATATGTATCAAAACACGCATTGAACCACATCAGTATGAATGAGATTGCCAAAGTTCTTCTTCGTCCGTGAGTTGAAATTAAAATATCTCTCACACAAAAGGACACTATGGATAGAGGAGACTGAATTAAAATTCAGAAAGAAAGCAATCGGGAGGACTCAAAAGGACAAAAGTCCAGAAGCAAAGCATAAAAAGTGCAAATTGGCATGGGAATGAGGAACAAAAGGATATATATGTTTACCATATGTTACGATCCCGTGGTGTCTAAGTTGAAAGCCACTCAAAGGTAGAGGTAAAATAAAACTCATATTCTCGGCCTCAGAAGAGTTATCTAGACTTTGAAATCCTGGTTCCCTTTCTTAAACTTGGACTATTATCAATGGTTAAAGTGCATAAATATTGCATTTAGGAATTCAGATATCTTGAATAAATCTAGTAAAGTGGTACCATCAGAGCGGTCTGTTTTATCAAAGGAAAAGTTTTTTAGAGATCTGTGTTCACCAGGTAGTCACCAATTGTTGCAGCTGCAACAATTCCCCTATAAAATTTTCTTTTTAGGGTTCCCCCCTTTTTTTTGTTTGAGTTTCAAACTAGCCTAGGAGTATTTTATTATTGCCAAAGTTTGCCCTGAGTTCAAAAAATTCTCTTAAAAACTTGGTCTTTTTACTTTTCTGTATCGGATGACTAGTCAACTATCCTTCCGATATCGGAAGCGTAGTGGACTAGCCTTCCGACATTGCGGAAGTAGAGTCATCTAGCTCACCGAGTGGTCTATTGGAATACTTCGGAACCATTCGCCGATACATCGGAGTAAGTCTCTTCATCCTCTCGGACCTTGTTTGCCGAAGTTTCGGCTCCTTAGTGCTAGACGTATTCGATATTATAATATTTTTCGCAGTCTGGTTGGTTGATCGAAACAGGCCGAAGTTGTAGTGTTTATCTCACTCGACGTTTTAGAGGGCTAGTGTCACGTCCCCGTTCCTCCGACCGGCGAAGAGGACGCGACCCAACCTTCAACCGACCGGGCTAAGAGCCCCATGAACATGTACAGGCATAAACTACTGAAATGCTGGAACAGAATGCTTAAACTTGTACATTGAACTAAAATATACACACATGAATATCTATCATGGACAGATGCAATTGTTCAACATACGCAACTAAAATTATGTATCGTGCACAGCGGAATTAACGTGCATTCATTCAAGCATTCATTCGACATGTTCAACATTATCATTAACTGAAAATACAGTTTCAGAAGTAAAAAAATGGACAAGAGCACTTATCTTATGAATAACTTGATCCGCAACCAGCTACGTCGCTGCAACGTTCCACCCAACCACAGGCCAGCATGCTCCTTAATCTCTCAGCAGTGCTGCCACCCCCGAGCTGGGCATGATTCTCCAAGGAATAAGGGAACAAGCAGGCTTACACATAGCCAAGGTGTTGTGCCCCTGCTCAACAGCCTTTAAAAAAAAAACATATTTCATCAAACAAAATCCCATTTTGTTTTGATGAAATGTTCAAATTTTAAAGGTGCAAATCCAATGAATTACCAGCTACTGAAAGGGTGGCCTTCGTTGAGCTACTGATTCAGTGAAATTCCATATTTTTAAACAGCCTTTGTGAACTATATTAGATTAACGAAATCACTACTATGAAGTTATTATTTTGGGTGGATGAGTATTAATGATTCCTATATCGGTTTTCGTCATCCTAGTCTTGCATCTTACCCAAAACATTATAAATCTATTTTAATTGATTGATTTCGTTACTATAACTATTTATAAGCTCACGATATTGGAATAGTTGATCTTGGTATGGTTTGGCACATTATTATGGATTTCATTTGTGAGTTGATTAACGGTTATCAATGGTCGGATATTTATAACTCTGATAAATCCTAGACATATGTCTTACGTGCCATATCCTAAGTTTACAAACCATTGTTGATATTAACCATTTACGTCGACTTTTATATGGTTTATATTCCAAAGTCTAGTTTCGATTTCATGGTTTGTATTATGCTGTATTGTCCGCCACCTTTGAAGGGTAAGTCGAATCTATGGTAAGGGTGATATGTATTATGGTGTAACGTCAGATCAAAATTATGTCGTAGCCTCCATCCTGATCCACCTGTTGCGAAGTCGATATGCTATCATGACACTGGTACTGAACCCTGTCCATCACGTTTAAGTCTTAGTACTTGTCCTCCTTCGTGGTTTCCTGTCAATGGAACACTTGTTCTGTGTACAACGAAGGGCCTCATATCATTAACGCCAGTTAAATAATGATAACATGAGTTATCTGGAGTCTTCGACCGTCATTCCTCATTAATCGATTACCTCTCTGAGCGATAATGCTTTTGTTTATGCCAAACTTGTAGGGGTATAGTCTACGTTTATGAATGGATTATTCTGCTTATCACAAGGTGAAATTTCATTACCTGTTCTTGCTCAGTCTTTACCCAGAGTGCTCGTTCTCTAATTTGTTGTCCTGTACCGAGTTGTGGTATTTGTTTTGCGTGCGGTTACATGCCCTAACGTGGTCAGTAATGGCACCAATAGTGAGGGTTGAGCCCTGCGAAATGACATTGCTGGATTTGAACCTTGAGCTGTCGGCAAAGGTTCAGGCTATTGGGTGGATGCCATTTATAAGTAAATTCTCTGATTCGAACCCCGAAGTCACAAGGGTTTTTGCTCTCTCCCTGGTTGATTTTCAGGCTGAAGTGGGTGACCTCCGTTTTCGGGTAGACGAGTGATCAGTGGCGGTTGCCACTGGTCTGTCACTGACCGGTGAGAGATGGTTTAAATATAATAAGATGGATATTACTGAGTGGCGACAGCTCCTAAAGAACCCTGGTCAAGAAGTTTCGTTCCGCAGTGGAGTAGCTCGCAAATATTTCAAAAAGGAGTGGTGCCCTGTTCTCGACTTGATCCACTGATACCTGACTTGTGAAGGCTGCTTGTCTTCAGCGTACGTCTATCATCTCAGGCTCATGTCTGCATTTATAGGTTTCCCGCTAAACTTACCCTATTATTTGTTTCAAATTATGTTTAAGATGTCTGCTGCCATTAAAAGGGGTCCTAAAAATGTTAGTCATAGTCTCTTTCACCATGGCTTAGTCCACATGTTAATTGATAAGGAGCTTCAGAAGTCAAATCGGTACTGGGATGAGTTCGTCGAGTCCAATGGATTTTCCTCATTTTTCCATTGCCAGTTTGACAACCCTGAGGAATGCAACAAGCATAAAGAGCCGAGTCCAGTCTCAGTCCCTTCTTTACGTAAACCCCTGTCTAACCCTGGCCGTATGAGTCCTGAACCTTGCCATGATCCGGTGTCTACTCCAGTGAGAAGCGCTGATACTCCCCTGGGTTCTAAACGCGTGAGGGGATTTTCATCTCTGTCACCGATTACGCCACAAAACAATACAGATAAAATTTGGAATCGTGGACGAGACAGACCGAAAGCCAAGTTGGTAGGTAGATTCACCAGGATCGTGGCAAAAGGTAATTCTGTCAAAACCCTTGTGACTGATAATGTTCGGGTTGAGACTGTGGTCTTAGATGATGAAGAAACAGATCTTCCACTGCATGTTAATGATAACAATGTTCAGCCTGAGTTTGCTTCGAACCTTGTTGATGAGAGTCCTCCCGTGATTGGTAGAGACACTCCTGTGTGTGAAAAAGACGCTCGAGAGGATCATGTTATTGATCGTCCATTTAAAGCGAAGTCTGTAGAGACAAGCTCATCTGTTCTTTGTGAAGTCGGGGATATGATGCATCCTCTGTTCATTAACTGTCTTTTAGACAAGATACACACGATGGAGGAAAGGGTGAATGAAGTAGTAGCCAATCGCGATTTGATGGAGGCTGATAATCTGAAGTTAAAGGAGAAAGTGGACTTGAGTGACAAGCATCTCGTGCATCTGAAAAACCATAAGAATAAGTTAATTAGAAGGGTTCTGAAATTATAGAGTGAGAATGATAAAAATGAAGAAAAGCTACGGGAGCTTAATGCTCAGGTTGCGCTTATGCAGTTTAAGGGTCAATCGCCGAGTCAGTCGAGTGGTGTGAACATCCAAGTCTTCAATGCGCCTGTAAATTTGTAATGTCTCTGGGTGTGTTTGCTATCAGTTTCATATTTTGAAGTTTTGATGGATTGACGATCAGGGTATCTCTGTACAGGTACTAATTTGTTTTTATTTTCTGTTTATTATATTGTTAAAAAAAATCTATTGGAAACAGATGTTTAGATTCATGTCATATATTGGTTATTCTTTTCATTATTGATTATGTACAGATGTATATAATGTATCTTTGTTAATAATCAAGCTTGTTAATAGTTATTTTTCTATATTTATAAACTGATTTAACCTAGTTTATTAACACTGTAATTAATAACATTTATTAATTTGTATAGACATAGATACGTAACTGATAAATAACTAGTAGTGTTAGATCTATTTCTTAGATTTTTATACAGTTAAAACCTTTAGGCTAACATAGCCTTTAAACTTGTCGGGAACAACCATCCCAAACAGCTTGGAGCCTGCTTTAAGGATCCCGGTCTGGGCTGTCTCCCCCGTTGCGTCCATAGTCATCTACGCCTGTCAACAATGGCGCTAGAAGGAGGGCCGGCCTAGGAAAATGGATGATGAAGACAATCCTGTAAACAAAGTTAATCAGCCTATCACCCCTCAAATACAGTCAACTGCACAACCACGCTCTCACCATTCATCACGAGTGAATGAAACCCCAGTGAGCGACTCTGTTCGAAATTTGATCTCTCAGTTCAACTCTCCCGGTATTCACCTACCTGAAGAAATTGACCAGTACGAGCAAGCCATAAACGAATCTTGTAGAATTTTAACAAGGGCTTATTCGAATCTCACTGGGCACCAGCCCACTGAATTACCTCTTCCGTAGATTACCTGTCCTCGTACTCGTCATCCTGAGCCTGCTTCGGGAGAACAAGAGCATCCTTTAGGTGCCATTCCCGAGCTTCAAATACAACAATCTCCAACAGGCACCAATCAGCCTTCCTCTTCTTCAGGACCACCTAATTCAGAAGGGTCTGGTCAACCACCTTCACCACCTCATTTTCCTCCTCGTATTCTTCAAACACCACCTTCACCGCCTCCAACTCCAAGAAACATGGCAGGTGTAAATCCCCCAAACCCTAATGCTAATATGCCATGGTTAGCTCAGGATGCAGTCGCTGTCCCAGGTATTCAACATCCTTTACCTAAACATCCTGAGAAATTACTGCCTAAGTTCAACCCTGAGTTGAAAGAGCCAGCGGAAGATCATGTCAAGAAGTTTATGTTGGCAGTTCGACTCCTGGATGTTGAACATGAAGATGTGGTCTGTCAGCTTTTCCCTTATACATTTGAGGGAAAAGCATCGACGTGGTACTTTTCACTTACAGCTGGTTCCATTACCAGCTGGAACGAATTCGACCTTGCTTTCATGAACAAGTTTGGAGATGACAAGACTCCAGCTGCCTTGGTATTAGAATTGTCTATAATTCGCATGGAAACCCAGGAAAAGGTCAAAGATTTCAACCAGCGATTCCTCACTCTAAGAAATAGGATCCCTACTGCTTCAAGGCTAGCTGAGGATGTCACCATTGAATTTTACACTTTAGCCTTGCCCGTGTCAATGGCCATGTTTTTCAGACAAAAGGCCAAACTTACCCTTGCTGAAAACTTTGAAGAAGCAATTAAGGTTGAGAAAGATATGTCTGCCATAAAAGCAAATCCTGGAGTAGACACAAACGCTGCATCTTCTTCTCGTAAGAAGACTGACAGTCCTACCAAGAACACAAACCCTGAGAAAAAAGGTCAGGATTCATTAGACCTATATAGCCTACAAAGAGTTATTAAAAAACTGTCTAATGAAATCATTGATTTAAAGAAAGGCACTTCTGAAAACACTCCTCCTAAAGAACCACCTAGACAACCTTTCAGAAGGCCATTCCCGAATACAGCTCCTAGACAAGCTCCACCGTCTGAAGCTAATAGTGTTGAAGAAATTAACAGTTTCCTCAAGCTGCTAGTTTTAGGTCTAGAAACATCATCTGAAAACAAAACTCAATCTTTAGGACAGAGTTCTGAAGGCACCCAAGATAAAGATAATGACATAGAAGAGAAACCTCCTCAAGTTATCAGCCACTTCTGGGATACTTCAGAATTGACTGATGATGAAGATGTAGGTGTAGTCAATGTAAATCAACATCAGTATAACACTAGAAGCAAGAAAGATAAACCCTTAGGGGAACCTTCTACAACTGCTATAGATAATAGTTCAGCTGCACAAACAAAAACTCAACCTGCAAATAGTAAAATTGCACCCTCTCTCGATTTAGAATACGATCTGATTGAGGATTTAAAGAAAATCAGGGCCAATATCTCCATATATGAACTACTTAAGTTACCAGTGATTAGGGATAAAATGATGCAAGGGGTCTCTCCAACTAAAAGTGGAAAAACTCCTTCAAATCAAAACAGCTCTGCTAACACTAAAGATAACCCAACAAAATCTTCAGTCAATGCATCATCCATAGGCAAGAAATCTGATTCTTCAACTCCACCTTTTTTACTTACGTTTGAAATATACAATCGTAAAGTACATAACTGCATGATAGACTCAGGGGCCTCCAAAAATGTAATGCCATACTATGTATGTAAAAAACTTAATGCTGTCCCTGTGCCTTGTGATACAAGTATTGTACAGCTTGATCGTTCAAACGTAAAAGTAATAGGTAAGTTGAAAGAGGTGCTGATAAGGTTAGCTTCGAATCCCCAAGTCCATTTTATTATTGATATAATCGTAGCAGACATCCCAGAAGCATATGGTCTATTTCTCAGTAGAGATTGGTCTGAGAAACTGAAGGGATATTTTGCTACTGATTAGTCACACTTATGGATATCTCATAATGGTCGCCCGAATAAAATCAGAATTGATCGGGAACGCTACATGAAGCATACCGTCACCGAATTGGATGATTCGAATGAACCGCTATTATTCACCGATACCATAATGGGAAACTATATGGAAGATTCTTTCTTTGGGGATTTTGAAGCTGAAACTTCATCAATAACAGGTGCAGAACATCAGTCTGAAATTTGCCATTTTTCGCAAATTACAGATGAGATTCCAGCCCCAAATGCGGCACACTTAGATCTGAACAATGGTCTTTGGTCTTTATATTTCGATGGATCTAAGTCAAAAGAAGGGGCTGGTGCAGGTTGCTTGCTGTTAGACCCCTATGGAAAAAGATATTTCATTTCCTGCAGGTTAGAATTCGAATGCACCAACAACGTGGACGAATACAAAGCTCTGATTCAAGGGCTGAAAAAAGCAATTGACCTGGGAGCCAAAGCTCTGGTAGTGTTAGGGGACTCTGAGATAATTGTTAGATAGGTACGTAACACCATCCATTGCATTGCTGGGAACCTGAGAAATTATCAGGCAGAGGTATGGAATTTACTATTAGCATTTGAAGCATTTAACATAAGTTCCATCCCTCGTTATCTAAATCAGGAAGCTGACCTTTTAGCTAATGTTGTTTCAAGGTTAATTCCTTTCGAAGGAATGCTTACTGATTCTTTCTCGGTTGAATTGCTTTTCAGACCTTCTATACCTGACAATATAACAAATTGGAGAGTCTTCGACAACGACGAGCAGTTGATCGATTTTTTGACTTTGAAGGATACTTTTAAGGATGCGGTCATTGACGAAATGACTCATGATGAGGATCTATATAATTTTGCAGTAATCCATAAGCCTTGCTCAATTCAGGAATCTCTCAATCAGGTTAGTGCTCTTCCCAGATGAGTAATCAAACTTGAGAAATTCTATGACTTGAAGGATAAATTTAAAGCTGCAAGGAATTGTAAAACTAATAGCTCCATCATGCAATCTGACATTGTAAATCTAGGTACTGAACACAACCCTCAATGTGTAAATCTGGGTAGTACATGTACTACCCAGAAAAAAACAGCCTTCATTAAACTCTTCAATGAGTTCAAAGACATATTTGCATGGACGTATGACGACCTGAAAACATTTGACCCTAATATAATGCAACATGTCATTCCTATGAAACCAGAGGCTAAGCCTTTTCAACAAA
The DNA here is from genome assembly GCA_001517045.1 of Pseudotsuga menziesii. Lineage (NCBI taxonomy): Eukaryota > Viridiplantae > Streptophyta > Pinopsida > Pinales > Pinaceae > Pseudotsuga > Pseudotsuga menziesii. The sequence continues at coordinate 87,914 of LPNX010566348.1, read as the reverse complement.
AATTGAGGAAAATGCATCCCAGCCTAGAACCAGCTGTCAAGAAGGAGCTGAATAAACTCCTTGCCGCCAGAATAATTTTCCCGGTTCGGCATGCACAGTGGGTAGTGAATCTTGTACCCGTGAGAAAGAAAAATGGCGACATCAGGTTATGTGTCGATTTCCGAAACCTGAATAAGGTTTCAGATAAGGACAATTATCCTGTTCCTCCAATGGAGAAAATCTTGCAACAGATCTCCGGATCTGAAATGTTTTCGCTTCTAGATGATTTCTCAGGGTACAACCAAGTGTTAGTATCCAAAGTTGACCAGTTGAAAACAACTTTTAGGACTCCTTGGGGAACCTATGCGTATAGGAAGATTCCATTTGGTCTCATAAATGCCGAAGCGAACTTTCAGAGGGCAATGGATATCGCCTTCAGAGGTCTGATCGGTAAGTTTGTTGTTATTTATCTTGATGATATTACCGTCTTTTCAAAAAAAAGAACTGATCATTTAACTCATCTCAGGAGAGTTTTTGAGCGTTGCAGGAAGTATGGGATTTCTCTAAATCCTAAGAAATCTATCTTTTCAGTCACAGAAGGTAAGTTGCTGGGTTTTGTTGTTTCTAAACAAGGCATCAATATTGACCCAGAACGTACCCGTGCTATATCGCAGATTTCGATGCCTCACTCAAAAAAGTCTATGCAGTCGTTTCTTGGGAAGATAAATTTTGTTTCTAGATTTATTCCTGGGTTCACGGAAATTGTTAGGCCGCTTCAGAAAATGATCAAGAAAGATGCTGATTTTAAATGGTCTACTGATGAGAAGCAATCTTTTCATGACATCTTAAAAGCTATTGCTGAAGCTCCTACTCTAACTAGCCCAGATTTTTCCAAACCTTTCATTTTGTATACATTTGCTTCTGATTATTCATATGCTGCTGTTCTGACATAGAAAAACCAGGAAAATAATGAAGCTCCCATTGCTTTTACGAGTTCTGGTTTGAACGGTGCAGAATTAAATTACCCAGAAGTAGACAAGCAAGCTTTCGCTGTTTTCAAATCTGTTAAACATTTCAGGCCTTACTTGCTGAAGTCCCACACCAAAGTCGTTGTACCATATTCTGCAGTTAGAAATATCTTGGTACAAAAGGATCTTGGTGAAAAACGAGCACATTGGGTTACAACACTTCAAGAATATGACCTGGAAATAAAACCTTTAAATATTGTCAGAGGACAAGGACTCTGCAAGCTAGTAGCTGGGTCTGCGGACAGTTCTGAACTTGATCTGCACTTCTTTAGTGAACCTTCTTTATTTGAAAGGGAAGTTTTTCCGATCTCTACTCCTCCTGATTCTTGGTATAATGATATTAAGTTCTTTCTATTTCATGGGAATGCTCCTGAACATTTAGACCCACGTAATAAAAGAGCTTTGAGATTGAGATCTGCCCCTTATCAGCTTATTGATAACATTTTGTTTAGAAAGAATTTCGAAGGATTTCTCCTTCGTTGTCTAGAAAGAAATGAGGTTGATAATGTGTTATCTCAACTACATGCAGGACCAGCCGGAGGACACTTTAGCGGAGAAACCACTACCCATAAGATACTTAAAGATGGTTACTACTAGCCCACATTGTTCAAAAACACATATGCTTTCGCCAGGAAGTGCCAAGAGTGTCAGAGAGCAGGAGGTAGACTGAAGAAGGCAGCATTACCCCTCCAGCCGGTTATTATTAAAGTCCCATTTCAGCAATGGGGTCTGGATATTGTTGGCCCAATCACACCAGATTCTTCATAGCAGCATAAATACATTTTGACAGCCACAGACTACTTCACAAGATGGGTTGAGGCCATCCCTTTGCGAGTAGTTAATTCGGAACAGGTGATATCGTTCCTTGATTCTTTTATTATCACTAGATTCGATGTTCCTGAATCTCTGATTTTTGACAATGCAACTTATTTTTCTTCTGTTAAATTAACTGAGTATGCATTGGAAAAGGGAATAAAGTTAAAATATTCAGCTAATTATTATCCCCAGGGTAACGGGTTAGCTGAATCTTCTAATAAAAATTTAATCAAGATTCTGAAACGTACGGTGGTAAATCATCACAGGAATTGGCATAGTGCCCTATCGAATGCCTTATGAGCTGACAGAGTGACTCCCAAAGCTGCCATAGGAAACTCTCCCTTTTTCCTAGTATATGGAAAGGAAGCTATTTTGCCTCCTCATTTGTTCTTACCCTCTTTACAGCTTTCCCAGTCAGTGCAGGAGACCCCATGTTCTGCCATGGAGCATCGAATTAACACCTTACATAAACTGGAGGAAGATAGGGAGTTGGCTAGGAAATTTTTTGAAAAACACCAGCAGACCGTGAAGCATTGGTTTGACCTTAGAAATTCAGTCAGTCGAGATTTTGAAGTAGGTGACTTAGTCCTGAAATGGGACAAGGAGCACGAAGATAAAGGAAAACATACGAAGTTCCAATGCCTGTGGCTGGGACCATTTATTATTACAGAAAAACTTGGTCCTAGCACTTTCAGGTTGCAAACATTGGAGGGTGACATTGACAACCTTCCAGTAAATGGTCACCTGATTAAGAGATATTTTTGCTGATCCCCCTCAAGGGATTATCCTGTATATACCTGTGTGGTGTGCTTGCTTGATGGATTTTATTTCGTTTTCTTTTTGATTTATTTGTTGTTTTATTTGTGTGTTGTGAACCTGATAAATTTATCAAACATCAAACTGATTGATCTGTAAATTGTGCACGAAGACATTACTATCCTGGAAACTATCATTCTGTTTTACTTCTTGAACAGAGAATGGTGTTTTCATCGTTCTAGAGTTTACCAGAAAGTCTTAAACCATGTTAATATTAATTAATTATATCAGTCTCTGCAAAGATTTGCCCAAAGGGATTAAGGCAGTACTTGGTAAAGTTATCTATTTAAATCTTTTACGCCATCCCTTCTCGTAAAGAGGATCAGATTTGCCTCCCTATCTACTAAGATAATCTCATTTGAGATTAACAATAATTACGTTCTGGACAAGGATGGACTGGAACATTTGCAAAAACAATCTGAAGGACAGAAGGTCTCATAACAAGCTGATTTGTTTAGGATCATAGGTTTGCATTTAGTAACATTGTCGTCTCCGGTCACCAAGCCTGGGCAATGACCCTTGGACAGAAAAATCTGAGGGGTGAAAGGTCTCATCATGAGCCGGTTCATTTTACTGTAATGCAGACTGGTGACTGACATGGTTACTATCTGGTTACCAAGCCTGAACCATGGCCTTCATGAGTAATAAAATTAAAAAAGAAAATAAGGGTAACAGTTCACCCCGACCAGAATTGTATATTTATAACTAGCAGATGGGATATTGGCATTCTGTGGGTCTTTAAAGCAACCCTGTCGAGGCTATGGACGCCTGCTGGCAGCAGGGCCATGCTTGTGGTATTGAGATTTTATTCTTTAAGACTAAGCCATTTCACTGTCTTACTCTTTTAGGACTGATTTTTGTTACAAACCTGGTTTTTATCAAATAAATGAATGAAACTGTAATTGTCTGGTAATTTTTAGAACTGTGAAATACTTGAATCTGTTTGAGATGTTAAAATAGTGATCTCTGTACAATGGCTCATATTAAGGATTTAATTTCTTTGTTCGCATGATTTCAGGTCAAAGAACAGAGATAACTATTCCGCCCAGCAAGTCGCCATCTGTTGTGCCCTTGCTTAACAGCCTTTAAAAAAAAAACATATTTCATCAAATAAAATCCCATTTTGTTTTGATGAAATGTTCAAATTTTAAAGGTGCAAATCCAATGAATTACCAGCTACTGAAAGGGTGGCCTTCGTTGAGCTACTGATTCAGTGAAATTCCATATTTTTAAACAGCCTTTGTGAACTATATTAGATTAACGAAATCACTACTATGAAGTTATTATTTTGGGTGGATGAGTATTAATGATTCCTATATCTGTTTTTGTCAGCCTAGTCTTGCATCTTACCCAAAACATTATAAATCTATTTTAATTGATTGATTTCGTTACTATAACTATTTATAAGCTCACGATATTGGAATAGTTGATCTTGGTATGGTTTGGCACATTATTATGGATTTCATTTGTGAGTTGATTAACGGTTATCAATGGTCGGATCTTTATAACTATGATAAAGCCTAGACATATGTCTTACGTGCCATATCCTAATTTTACAAACCATCGTTGATATTAACCATTTACGTCGACTTTTATATGGTTTATATTCCAAAGTCTAGTTTCGATTTCATGGTTTGTATTATGCTGTATTGTCCACCACCTTTGAAGGGTAAGTCGAATCTATGGTAAGGGTGATATGTATTATGGTGTAACGTCAGATCAAAATTATGTCGTAGCCTCCATCCTAATCCACCTGTTGCGAAGTCGATATGCTATCATGACACTGGTACTGAACCCTGTCCATCACGTTTAAGTCTTAGTACTTGTCCTCCTTCGTGGATTCCTGTCAATGGAACACTTTTTCTGTGTACAGCGAAGGGCCTCATATCATTAATGCGAGTTAAATAATGATAACATGAGTTATCTCGAGTCTTCGACCGTCATTCCTCATTAATCGATTACCTCTCTGAGCGATAATGCTTTCGTTTATGCCGAACTTGTAGGGGTATAGTCTGCGTTTATGCATGGCTTATTTTGCTTATCACAAGGTGAAATTTCATTACCTGTTCTTGCTCAGTCTTTACCCGGAGTGCTCGTTCTCTAATTTGTTGTCCTGTGCCGAATTGTGGTATTTGTTTTGCGTGCGGTTACGTGCCCTAACGCGGTCAGTAATGGCGCCAGTAGTGAGGGTTGAGCCCTGCGAAATGACATTGTTGGATTTGAACCCTGAGCTGTCGGCAAAGGTTCAGGCTATTGGGTGGATGCCATTTATAAGTAAATTCTCTGATTCGAACCCCAAAGTCACAAGGGTTTTCGCTCTCTCCCTGGTTGATTTTCAGGCTGAAGTGGGTGACCTCCGTTTTCGGGTAGACGAGCGATCAGTGGAAGTTGCCACTGGTCTGTCACTGACCGGTGAGAGATGGTTTAAATATAAGAAGATGGATATTACTGAGTGGCGACAGCTCCTAAAGAACCCTGGTCAAAAAGTTTCGTTCCGCAGTGGAGTAGCTCGCAAATATTTCAGAAAGGAGTGGCGCCCTGTTCTCGACTTGATCCACAGATACCTGACTTGTGAAGGCCGCTTGTCTTCAGTATACGTCTATCATCTTAGGCTCATGTCTGCATTTATAGGTTTCCCGCTAAACTTACCCTATTATTTGTTGCAAATTCCGTTTAAGATGTCTGCTGCCATTAAAAGGGGTCCTAAAAATGTTAGTCATAGTCTCTTTCACCATGGCTTAGTCCGCATGTTAATTGATAAGGAGCTTCAGAAGTCAAATCGGTCCTAGGATGAGTTCGTCGAGTCCAATGGATTTTCCTCATTTTTCCGTTGCCAGTTTGACAACCCTGAGGAATGCAACAAGCATAAAGAGCCGAGTCCAGTCTCAGTCCCTTCTTTACGTAAACCCCTGTCTAACCCTGGCCGTATGAGTCCTGAACCTTGCCATGATATGGTGTCTACTCCAGTGAGAAGCACTGATACTCCCCTGGGTTCTAAACGCGTGAGGGGATTTTCATCTCTGTCACCGATTACGCCACAAAACAATACAGATAAAATTTGCAATCATGGACAAGACAGATCGAAATCCAAGTTGGTAGGTAGATTCACCAGGAGCATGGCAAAAGGTAATTCTGTCAAAACCCCTGTGACTGATAATGTTTGGGTTGAGACTGTGGTCTTAGATGATGAAGAAATAGATATTCCACTGCCTGTTAATGATAACAATGTTCATCCTGAGTTCGCTTTGAACCTTGTTGATGAGAGTCCTCCCGTGATTGGTAGAGACACTCCTGTGTGTGAAAAAGACGCTCGAGAGGATCATGTTATTGATCGTCCATTTAAAGCGAAGTCTGTAGAGACAAGCTCGCCTGTTCTTCGTGAAGTCGGGGATATGATGCATCCTCTGTTCATTAACTATCTTTTAGACAAGATACGCACGATGGAGGAAAGGGTGAATGAAGTAGTAGCCAATCGCGATTTGATGGAGGTTGATAATCTGAAGTTAAAGGAGAAAGTGGACTTGAGTGACAAGCATCTCGTGCGTCTGAAAAACCATAAGAATAAGTTAATTAGAAGGGTTTTGAAATTACAGAGTGAGAATGATAAAAATGAAGAAAATCTACAGGAGCTTAATGCTCAGGTTGCGCTTATGCAGTTTAAGGGTCAGTCGAGTGGTGTGAACATCCAAGTCTTCAATGCACCTGTAAATTTGTAATGTCTCTGGGTGTGTTTGCTATCAGTTTCATATTTTGAAGTTTTGATGGATTGACAATCAGGGTATCTCTGTACAGGTACTAATTTGTTTTTATTTTCTGTTTATTATATTGTTAAAAAAAATCTATTAGAAACAGATCTTTATATTCATGTCATATATTGGTTATTCTTTTCATTATTGATTATGTACAGATGTATATAATGTATCTTTGTTAATAATCAAGCTTGTTAATAGTTATTTTTCTATATTTATAAACTGATTTAACCTAGTTTATTAACACTGTAATTAATAACATTTATTAATTTGTATAGACATAGATACGTAACTGATAAATAACTAGTAGTGTTAGATCTATTTCTTAGATTTTTATACAGTTAAAACCTTTAGGCTAAAAGAGCCTTTAAACATGTCGGGAACAACCATCCCAAACAGCTTGGAGCCTGCTTTAAAGATCCCGGTCTGGGTTGTCTCCCCTGTTGCGTGCATAGTCATCTACGCCCGTCAACACAAGGATACACAAAAACATAGCGAAGCCAACACAGTTGGGTTTATCAGGCCATCAAGGAGTTGGGAAAGGCTAAATGCTAAGCTGGTGAGCTCATCACAGAGCCAATAACACCTACACCAGAACTAGCCTGACATCTAAGACACCCACCCACACCCAACACAAGGAATCAGTCCCTTCTCTACTACACAGTCCCTCAGGCCCTGCATTCCCTTCCAGTGCTATTCAAGGGTGGTGGAGAAGAAGGCCAGCCCTCTAGCTCTATCTGTGTGGTTTCCAGCCACTAGTACAAGTGATCAATTTTGCCACAGCAAAAATGTGGCAATATCCACGGATAAGCATGGATATTGCCACGTCTAAGTGTTTTTTTTGCCGTGGCAACTTTTTCATCGCAATAGCGACGACCCCTAATTTGCCGTGGAAAATTTCCACGGCACGCCGTCGTTGTATCCACTCCTAGCCGTCACTGTATCCACGCTTGGATGTCGCTGTATCCACGCCGAGCCGTCGCTGTATCCACGGCTGTGAAAGTTTTTAAAAAATTGCCGTCGCTATATCCACGGCTATAACTGTTTTAAAAAAAAAATAGAAATGCCATAAGACCAATTCCATGTGGAAGTAGGTCATAATCCTTACATAATTAGTATACCCCCCTCACATGCATACATACATCTCGCACATCTTTATCTCATGCTTCATTACAATTTATCTCGCACATCTTCATTACATGCTTCATTACCATGGTTTAAACTTTAAACAGCGACCCATAACCTCAACATGCCCCCTATACATTAATTTTGGATGCCTCTCAGTTGCAGTAATGATACTGATCAACCGGCTGAAGAAGGCTTGAAAAGAGTTCAAATCTAAAATATTAGGCCTTACCAGCCTCAAAAGATTGAAGAGCTCTTTAAAACTGTTCTGAAAGAGGGTGCCTGACAATAACACCCGTCTCCTTGTATGTATTTGGGAAAGAGCATGGAGTATGTTGGTGTCAATTGAACCACCCCATAACTTGATACAATCCTCGGCAGC
>LPNX010566348.1:54570-74356 GCA_001517045.1 Pseudotsuga menziesii | reverse complement strand
ATGATGATTAAGCACCTAGACAAAGAAAATGGAACACAACCATTTAATCCCATGAAATCATTACAAGAACTCGCATTAATATATATAGTTCAATTTCTGCCAATTACCAAAAGTTTGTTTAATATAGTTTTAAAAAAATATATATATGGTCATCTAATAACACTAGTTCAATTACAGTGGTCTTATTACAGATCTAACAGGTTTAATTCCTGGGAAAGATAGGTACCTGTTTGTAAACACATGATGCATCATAGTAGCTAACACACCTTATACAAAGCAACAAAAGGAGCTATAAACAAAAAGAATAGTTATTGAACTTCTTTGCAATGAATATCCTCACATAAAAACATTGTTTGACAAAACTTATAATCCATGTTTTGATCAGAATTTCTCAGAGACTAAGTAATCCCTGACATCAGATAAAACAATTTTTCCAATCTATAAAGCCACGTCTTGGATACTAGAAAACCAAAACAGTGATAGACAATCTCAGAAAGAGGTGGAATTTTTTTAATAGAATGATATTCAGATTTGATATATTGTCACAGCAAACCAGAAGAAGTCCTTCAAATATTTTAAATGGCAAACAATATAATGTGAATAAGTTCTCAAATAAGCCAGTAACCATATAATATTTTTTTTTCATGTTGCATTGGTTAGGACAATTATTGAACAACACAGAAAAGTTCATTTGTTTATGGATAATGCATTGCAAGCTCAAAAAGAGAATAGTATTATTTGAAGGAAAGAGAAACTCAAAAATCAGGCCACCTAACCTTTCAGTAAAATCCTTATAATTCTCAGAAAAATCCTCCCCAAGCCTATCAGATGGCTAACCAGTTACTATCCTGTAGCCACATAGGCTATTTGTCGAGTTTGGAGTCAGTGTAATCACAGGATTTGACTAGTTGTGTAACTACAGTCTACATCCCATAATCTATCTAGAAGGAATGTGTCTCAAAGGCCATAATTCACAATAACAATTCAAACAATATCCATGCTAGAAGCTAAATTTTTATTTTGCATTGTAACAAAAATTATCTCGATTTTGAAAAATCAAAAACAAGTGAAAGAACGTGATCATATTAATCTACAATCTACAAATAAGGTCTTTGCCATCTTCACCAGGTATAGGCCCCATTTTATATATATGAAGAGAGCTCAGAATGGAAGAAGACCACTTCCTTTTAGTCTAATTTCCATATTGGTCGATTTCATGCACCTGAATCATATTCCTTGTGCTCTGCTTTACCAATTCAATGTTTGACAGTTCATAAAAATGAGGTAGCACAACAAAAAGAGCTCAGACAACAATATCTATGATAGTATCTCATTATTCATTATTTTCACCAGTTCCCATATGGTTAGGAGATTTGGAAGCCCATGTGACAAGTATCCCTTGAAAAGGTGAACAAGATATTGATGTGGAAAGAAAAGTGATACATTCTTCAGTAGAACCATATACATTCATATAACCAGAAATGAAGCCAAAGGACATAGTCAGAGTGGCTCAAAAAAAATACCTTATCGAAAACAGGAAGTATGTGCTTATTAAGATAGTTAAGGAACTAGCTATTTAATGCTCCCCTCTGCAAATGGCCAGAACAAGACCATCTATTAATTAAAACAAATTCCATCATTAAAGACCATCTAGCATACAACAAAAATACACACGAAAATAAATTCCGTGCATTAATCATCTCTAAAAAAGGATCATACTTACCATGTAAAATGGAAGAGCCATAACTGGGGTATTGTAGAACACAAAGTTCTTCAAGATCTGGGTTTAAATTGGTATGATCTCTATTCTATTGTTTGTCGCATTTTGGAAGTGTGGCAGAATAGGAAGCTTCCCAAATGCATGAGCTTATACTTGAAAGATATTGTTTTGTACTTGGCTTGATCACTCTATCAGATATTGATGTTAAGGAAGCTGGTGCTTTGCCATGGAGTCCTGAATTGGGCAGAGACAAGTTGCTTGAAATTGAATACTTCATAAGTTTTAGTAGAATTCTGCGCCATAATGTTCATTTTGGCCATACAGGGGAGCTATCACAGCTGTCAAATATCATTCTAGATATACTCTCTCAGCTGTATAATGTTTACTTTGCAGTGGTATCGTCATGAGCATTCGTCTCATCAAATATCTCCTCATGCACACACACAAAGTTAACCTACATCATTGGTCAAGCCCCAGAGAAAAAGCAAATATATATATATTAATACTAACCAAGCAACAAATCCTGGCCCTCACTAAGAGAACTAACCATTTCCAGTGCACATGCTGACCAAACAAACAATGTAACTAAACAATGTAACTACTGTAGGAATCAACCCTCAGTAATAAATGTGATCAGGTGATGCAATTGAAAAAGTTGGTTTTCTAAAACGAGTGGGATGCAATGGACAAACTTCAAGTATCAAGAATAGATGCTTCCCTCACAATACAAAAACATTATGTCAAAACGTTGCATAGATGTATTTTGAAGTAAAATCCTGGAATCGATTTATGATACCAAGACAATTTGATAGTTTCTTTGCTTAGTCATGCAAGCCAATGACATGATGTATTTTTCACCTGCAATCTAAATGACACATGAAGTTTAAGGCCATACCCAGATCCTTTACATGATTTGGAAAACTCGACTCTGAGCTAGGGAATAACGCCCATGCCATACAAATGAGTTATAACCATAATCACTATTCAAAACTTGTCATTTTAGTGAACAGGGTATTCTCATCCAAATTTCTCAGTTCACTGAAAATGTTACTGAATATAAGGAATCTATTAAATTACTGTGCACAGTCAACTAGGTTGTAGTCAAGTGGTAAATCTAAAAATGGTTTCATTAGGAGAAATAGGTTCAACTGCTCTGCTTATGCTGCTGCAGTTATGTAGCCAAATTGTACCATCTTGTTATACTCCTTAATTGAGCCTTGGCAGTTTGTTCTAAGCATTAGGTGGAGAAAGCCATGTGCAAGTCCTGAATGGTTTTGCATAATAAAAAACCCTTGGATTCAGCATCTAAGCCAAAGGTTTCTGGCCCAAAAGATATTTACCCACCCATGAAAATGATGGTGAACTAAGAAAAGAGCAAGGATGAAGTTACGGCCTGAGATGGAAACCTGTAAAAGCTCTTCAATAACATCTTCCATTGTTATTATACCCACGATCTCCTCATCCTCTGCAAGTTTTGGAAGTGGTTTATCAGCAATTTGAAGAATATCTCCTGATGGTGTGTGAGACCACCGCCTTGAATTTACTGATCCTTTGTCGTCGTCATATGTGTGACTAGAAGGAAAGCTTTTCCACTTCTGAAATAGCCTTTTATTTGGAAAGGGTTTGTCCTGGGCAACTTGTGATGAATTTTGGTCCACATTGATTTTCACATCCTCACCTGATGATAAATAAGCAAGCATAACACATGTCAAGAATATTTCAAAATTGATAGCAAGCAAACACAACTTGAGCCAAAGTTTCATTAACCCTTGCAGTCCATGGCCCCCAAAACAAATGCCTCTATTTTTTGTGCAAGCTCATAATAGGACTGTGAAACGGGAATCCAAAACACCTGTTCCCGGACCTCTGGAGTTCCATTCACTGGAAAAATCTCTTCGGCTTGAAACCACACATTATTCAGCTGATTATCAATGTATTTCCCTAACGGAGTACTGTATATCATTCTCATCCATCTTCTTTGCTGCATCGTGGAGAGCCTTCCATTCAATCTTTGGGAACATATGCTTCAAGAAATCAGGGTTAAATGGAACCTCCTTTGTCACAAAATTCTCAACTACCAACTCCAACGGAAACCCCCTGGTCACTCCTCCATGAGAGATGCTATTTCGGGCTCGAAAGATCATCCATGGCTGGTTATGGCATACAAAAAGTCAAAGTGTAAGATTGCTTTGAACATAGACGATAGGACAGGTGGTTTTTTTGGCCCTAACAGCAACAAATAGAAGCGTTGAAATCTACTGGAGTGGCGAGCACCATGAAACAAGTAGTGGACCTGGCTTTGGTGTTGCGAACACCTTCCTTCCTTAGCTGCCTCGTTTGGATCAATCCATCCTTATTATTCTCAAAATATAGTGCAGGGGCGCAGGCAGATTGGGGCACAGCTTACTTCATTCGGGGTCAGAGCTGAACCAATTTGGTTTGGGCCAAAGCTTATTCTAGTCCGGTCAAGAGCTGAACCAGAGTGGACCAACCGGGCCAATTCGCGCATCAGAACACCAATCACAGTCTGTCTCTGAAGCAATCATCAGTACAGATCGGGTGAATGGTAAACTAATCTCGATTTCGCACCAAAAAAAACAAACATAACCGTGCGCGCTGAACAAAATTCACAAAAAAATCAAACATAACCCGCGCACTTAAACTGGCCGTCGCTGTATCGACGCCTTGACCGTTTTATAAGTCAACAAAAGATGGTGCCATCGCTATAGCGACGGTCTGGCATGGATACAGTGAAGAAAGTCGGGGCTTCTTAAAAAAAATTGTAAAAATGCATAATTTACCCTTGATTTTTCCACGAAAGTAAAACTAACGTGGAAAACTAACGTGGCAAAATTGATCACATGTACTAGTGAGCCACCAGGTTTATCAAGCAAAACTAAGCTCCCATCCCTGCTCCTTACACAGTCTGAAGACCAGACATTGCACATATGCAACCAATCAGCTGTTACAGCTTAACAGGGGGAAAACAACTCTAAACCATCTACAGCAGTCCCAAACAAAACAGCAAACACAATTCCAATAGGGGAAATTAGCAGTCCATCTAGGGCAATGAAGCAAGTGGAAAAAAGGAATTACACAGACCACCACACAGTTCTTAAGCGTGAAATGACTTCCTATAGGAAATCGTGGGTGATAGTGGCCAAAAGGCTCCCAGTTTGCTGCGTGAGATCCAGTAGAGCAATTGCTTGTGCATGAGGATGAATGACTCTGTCTCAAGACATAAAGAAACCACAACAAAACACACTGCACGTGAGAGAACCATAGCAGCACAGTAAATCATGGATAAAAGAGCACGGCTCTCAGCTCGCTGCATCAGTTGGAAAACCAGGAAAATACCTGTGCATGAGACCAACAAACAGAAGATGGTTCATGCGTGGAGATGAACAGAAAAATCGTGAGGTCCGAATTAGAGAGTGCGTGAGTAACAACAAGGTCGTGGAGAGGAGAATGTATTGCCTGCGTGAGTGAAAAATGCGTGTAGGTTTTCCTTTCCATTGTGAATTCAAACGTGGATGGAGTGTGCATGGGGCCAAGGATTGACAGTCCTGCCACCCCACTCCCAAAACAATTAACTGGCTCAACCACCAACATCCATTATTAATGGAAGTGGTTGGAACAAAACAAGGGAGGATGACACATGGGTTTTTCTCTCATTGGCCAAGGTTTGACAAATCCCCCCCGCATCCTTATCCTTGTGAAAATCATGCCCCTTTCTCATTTTAGTTGCTGCGATCATAGCTGGTTGTGTTCATTTTAATTATATATGCATAATTACATGATGGCAAACATAATATATGCCGCGTGCCTCGATATACCATCGGTGACAATTTAAATCCAAAATATAGCATAACTGATCAACGGTGGGGCCTTGGCCTTTAGCTCCACACCATGATCATTACAATATATACATCATATACATCTAATGCAACGGGGTCAAAACTGGGGGTGTGACAGCTAGCTTGAAACAATCTAAAAACATTATGTTCTCTCTGCCGACTCCAAAGAATCTAACTCCACCAAAGCTTGATACCCATTTACCAAAGTGATCACCGAGATGGTAGAGGAGTATATAGCCGACATTGCAGAAAGCTAGTAGTAAGTGGTTCCGAGAATAATGAATAGTGTCTCCGACGTCCGAGGTTTTTTTTTAGGTAATGTCAAGTCCATAGTTCTTTTCGCGCCCGCTATTACAGTTATCCTCCAGAATTTTTTTTCGATGGTTTTAAGGTTTTTCCCGCCGATGGATTCCCGCCCGGTCATAGGTATATATATATGTTATATTATGCCATGTGCCTTGTCATTTTCCAATTGAAGCCATCCGAAGAAGTTGTGCATGCAGAGCTGTCAAGATCCAATTTGTCCTCCTCTGCACATGTGGAAAGCTTTGCCTTGTTCGGATCACCCACATCGCCATTTCTAGGTAGGTTTACACATGATTTTGTCTTTTGGGTGGTGTTTGTTACTGTTTGAACCATTTAATGGATTGAGGTTAGGTTTTCACATGGAGGTTATGGTTTTTGCTTCCTCAAGGTTTGTTCTTGTAAATATTTTACTCCATTAAGGGCCTAGCCCGTTGCTTGAGATTTCATTTGGTGGGAAGGTTGAGTCTGTCTGCTATTAAGTGTTATGAGTATGCCTGCGTCTCTTGCGCGAGGTTTTAGAGGATGGTGCAGATAGGAGTTTTGCCATTTGCACCACCCTTTTCTTGATCGTTTTATGGTCAGCCTGAGGTTAGGAAGTCGTCTTCCCTATGGCCACAGTTTCCCATGGGATTCAAGAGGGAATTCAGTCGACTAGGGTTGTTTGAAATAAGATTTTGTGTGTTGGTTTAAGAAGCACGGTGAAACTGAGTAATTTTGAGAGTTTTGTTGAGATTTAGTGGTGGAATAAGCTTGAGGAGAATCAAAATGCTTGTATGAATTGACGAAGAATTTCTAGACCAGGTTTTTGAGATAGTGAAACTTGAGTAGGTTTAGGAGGTAGCATTTTGTAGGGTTTTATCATTAAATATCTCATTCATAAAGATTGTATTTTTTGGCATAAATCTACCAACATGCATGTCAAAGAGGTGAATAAGTCTGTATGTTTTCTTGTTTATTTCTGTATCAACTTCTATAGTTAGTTAGACTAAAACATGTTGCATGATTGTTACAAGTCGATTTACATTAGAACAATATGCCAAAGAGACAGAAGAAGAAAGCCTTGTTGGATGAAGAGGAACCTGAAGTAGAAGTGATAACCAAGGTTTATGAAGACACTAAAGCGACTACTGGGGTTGAACCAGAATACAAGTGGGGAGAAGTGTATAGAATGATTTCAAGCCAAAGTGTTCCTGATGTTGGTTTTGAAGACATGTACATATACACAAATATTGAGAGGTCGTCCCTGATAAAAGTGGCTACTAGGCCTGAACTGTTTCCATGCTCAAAAGTGATAGGGAAGATGTGACAACAATGATCTTAGAAAACACTGCAAAGCAAGGCTATGCTGCATATAGCCCTACCTATGTGTCAATGGCGTATAATCTACCCACACCACATGCCTATCTAACAGAAAGTTGGTTAAAGGATGTAGGTCTGGACCTGGTGGAAACGGTAAAGAAGATGATGATCCCAGGAAAGAACTTCAGAACTAGACCTTTGGGAGAATATGATACCTCAAATCTCCATGCTCCTTACAGATTTATTGCTTTGATGCTTAACAGGATTTTTGGTAGATAAAATGGAAAAAGTTTCAAGATTAGTTGGATACCGGTCATCTTTTTTGTTACTACACAATGAACTATTTTCAACTGGGCCAGTATAGTGTCAAACAATCTTTTAGCATGTATAAGTGCAGCCTTGGGAGGAGTTTCCCAGAAGAAATTTGAATTCTACATGAGTTCTATTCTAATTGATTGCATATTGTGCACTCAACCTTTCCCTGCCTTAAAGTGCAGTTGGGAGAATGACAGAACCCCAGTATACATAGCTTATAAATTGTTTTGGGCTCATAAGTATTATAGTTACTATAGGGAGATTTGTGAGCATTTCATCATGCCCCTGTATACTCTGATTTTCCTAACATAATGCAATTGCATGTCAGAGGAAGCAATTAAGGTCATACAAGAATTTGGGAGTTATTATCTAACAGAGGATGGTTTGTATGTAAGGATGTATGGTGGTTTGAGAGATCCTTCTCTGCTCCCAAAATATGCTACCGATTATGTACTCCATAAGGAAGTCATCAGACAGTTGTCCATCGATGGAGTAGGAAATTTTTTGTTTGAACAGAAAAAAGCAGTGTACCCTACAATACCCTTCTTCGTTGAAAGTTATAAATTTTCAAGGGTAAAGAATGCAGCAGAGTTTGTTAAAGAATCAGAATATTTTCACTTTGGAGAAATGAACTTTCACAGAAATGACTCTGAAAATAAGGTAGTTGATTATTGTAAAGAAGCAGGAGTTCATTTTGAGTACACTGATTTCTGGGATAAATATGAGGAAACCTTCCACAATGCACTAGTACAAAATGAGAAATTAATGACTAAAAAAATTACTAAAATCAGGCTATAAACGACTATTTTTTAGTTGACGACTAATAGTAGCTAATTTCCACTATCTTATAACTAGTCGTATTTCACTCAGTCATTAATAGCTTGACTTATTATTCATTGATTTATTCATTGATATTCAATGATTTAGTCATTGATAGTCAATGATTTAGTCACAGATTTAGTCATGGATTTAGTCATTGATTTAGTCACTGATTTAGTCACAGATTTAGTCATTGATTTAGTCACGGATTTAGTCACTGATTGCAACAATTAATAACCAAATATATGACTAAATAAACTAATAGATGATAACATATTAATGACTAAGCTAAATACGACTAAGATACAGGAAATTAGCTACTAATAGCCGTATATATGCAAATTTAGTCGTTTTGTAGTCACAAATTTATGATAGGGCATCCAAGAATCGAACCACCAACCTCATGCCTATAATTAGGCAGGTGCTCTACCATTGAGCTAGCACCCTTTAAGAAGTTGTTATTGCTTGAAAATCATTATATTCAAACAAATTTATGATAGATATAAGCAATCTACAAACTACATAATTATTGCTCTTACAACTTACCACTAACTAGTATTTATGATAAACTAATTCCTGAGAGCTATGTACAATTTCCCCTATCTGGCATATCCATTCATTTTATTAGAGAGAACGAAATACCTCTGTGATGGATGGGATACCAATTAAGTCAACCAATTTACGAAATATATCTTGGAGTGCCTGAATATATGAGAAAAATATCATTATATGAAATTAAGCAAAGTAAAAGTCAAATAAGGTAAGCAAACCTTGCCATTCATAAAACAATCTATCAGTGACAATATAAAAATACATGAAAGCAAAAGATTTCAGATTGAGTGTTGCAAAGCATAAGCTACCATATCAGCCAATTCTAGAAAATGAAACATATTTTTATAGAAGTCTGAAGGCTACCAAAATAAGCAAGCAAAATAAATTCAACACATATTTGAAAAAGAGTTGAATGAAATAATAAAAGCATACCCAACATTATAGTCGACACATTTTATATGAAAATAAGTGTGAAACATTCAATCATGTTTGTAAGTTTATCTCTAATCAACTTGCCTTAGATATAGCCACAACTAGACTAATACAAATAATTATCATAACTAAGGGCACTCCAGAAGTGCACCACAGGAAAAGTAATAAAGACAATTTTCAATAAAGAATGATTCAATAACTTATTTTCATCATTTAGTACATAATAAAAAATTTCAAGCAATTACTCACATTAGCATCTGATGGAAGTATTCTCATAATTCCACCAACATAATCCTGTGGGATAGTTAATTTGTACAGGGTTGGCGCGTTTCACGGCCTTGACATTCCATCTTAACTGAAGTTGCACCTTCTTGAACACTGGGTATAGGTACCCCTTCTACAGGAGAAGCCCTGAAGGGACAAGTTTTGTTTCCAGATCAACTGGATTCATCTCTTCAATATTCTCCTCAAATTGGCTGAATGCATTTGTATACAAAAAATATGAATTAGAAATAAAACTTCAACATAAAAGGCTACCTGATGTAATTTTCATGACTATAAAAATTCTCTTATATTGACATCCAAAGAAGATATGGATTCCCAACTGAATTTTGCCAATGCTTTGATTATGTTGAATGCCGCAATATTTTGTGATTTAATTCTAATAACTCACCAAATGGATATAAGTATAGTGTTGTCCTCTCATTTTAAATTAACATATAAGATTCTTTCTAGGTACAAGAATGATTACAATTAAGTAATTGTATTGAAATAATGGTTTTTTCCATTTCAACCAGTTATTGCTACCTTCCTATTTAGGTTAATAACAATGCTTATATTCTAATATATTGGTGATTATTCACATATTCTGAAGCATATGAGATGAAAGTGTGCCATAATCTATAATATTTGCATTTGAAGAAACATTCCTTTTTACATATAAGCAAAAGACACAAAGGATTGTTATGTAAACGACGTACGACTCACTGAAACCTAATGATTTCTAGTCATGTTTAAAAATACAAAATCAATGGCATATATAAAGTTGTTTCATGAGCAGCTGAGGTTCCTAAAGAGGGAAATCTTTGGTTCAAAGTACAATGCTACAAAACCTGCTTGACATCCTTTAATGCACACCAGTTAACAAGACTATATCAATAATGTGCCTTTGCAATGCAACAGAAAGAATTCTTTCAAAAAGAAATCAAAGGACATAAAATGTGCTTCTTAGTATATAGACATCTCAAGGAAAACCCCAGAACTTGATGTTCCATAATTTAATTATCACTCATTAAACACAACAAAAAATTGATTTTATTTTGACAATGGAAAAAGAAATTGTCATAGGCATTCTCAGTTATAGGTTGGAAAGGCCATAATATAAGTATAAACCATAATCACTTGCCTTTGCTATGAAGGTACTAATATCCTCTATAAAGCAGCATATGTCACTCATTTACATTAGTTTACTTCAACAACACGGATTCCGAAGCATTGTCTTCATACATGTAAAAAAAAAATCATATTGTATGAATGTGCCTTGTTTGGTTTTTCTATGCAAGACTGGTATACCATTTTAAATGCACAAGTAAAAATATAGCAAGTGATAGAATGGAGAGAAGAAACCCCATCACATTGCCAGAAAAACAGTAATTTTGCAAAAACACCTCCATACCTTACAAGATAAACATCAATTGGCCCCATAGTACTTGGTAAAAGAATTTGGTAACGTCTTTGTGGGTATTCTACTGCCTTGTTGAGGCCTGGAAAATTGCAGGTAACAACAGTTAGGGATTCTCTCTAGTAAACGTTCCCAACTAGCCCGTTACTATTTGTTATGGCGAATAAGTGAGGAAACTGAGTCATAGTTGGCCCCTACAAAGGTTCACATGGCAGCTACAGTCTCCAAGGCCTCATGTTTAACATCTATGGATTCTCTCTTCCAGATGATTTGATTGGGCACTGAGCCTTGTTTGAAAGTTCCCTCCCTGGATCTCTTGGATCCTTTCTTCACCACTGCATTTTCTGTGTTACTCCAAAAGTACTCCCCAAGGGATACCACTACATATTCAAGAAAATATTCCACTTTCTTAGTTGTGTAAATGTATCCTTCAGAGACAGTGACTAACGAGGTAGGTTGGGGAATGTCAAGGGTAGGGAAGTAACAAAAATAAATGGTTTTACTGGTTATGGCCCGGTCCACCATGTATGTTTTTAATTTTTTTTATTTAAGTATGAGATGCAAGTGCCTATCTAAAAAATCTAGATTGATAGAGAATACGAGGAGCAGTCACAATGTGATGTGCAAGTTCTTACCTCTCGTCTTATCTCTCTCGCAGCTAAATCACACAAAGCAAGAAACTAAAACTAACTACCTAACCTGTCCCTAGGGAGCAAGATTGTCATTTATTAATGAGTAATGTATTTTGCACATGCATTAAGAAAAATCACAGATACCTGTTACTTATTTCAAAACACATGAACACTTATAGATATATGAACAACAAGATAGCTCATTGTTTATGAAAAGCATTCATTACCCACAGTGGAAATTTCATAGAATAAACCAGAGCACATTCATAACAAGAACATAGGTTCAAAGAGTTAGAACGATCTCACAGTTAATGGATAACAGTTGAAAACAAAATAGTTCACATTCAACATATCCATAGCACAACATTTGAAACCTTCCACAAATATTTCTCCAACATGAAACTTGTAATTTATTTATGCAAAAGGAAATAGTTCTTCTTACATCATACTCTCACAAATCTATCTGGAAAAAAGTCCCTTCTCTACAACTAACTCTCCTATACTTATACTACAAGCAAAACTCTTGGGCTGCCCCTTGGTGACCTTTGGGCTCCCCCCCCAGTGACCTTTGGGCTCCCCCCCAACCATTCATTCTCACAAATTTGTCTTTTAGTGAGTGCTCATGATTCATACAATACGTTACATTTCAGATTTATATTTTAAGAGCACTTTATAAAAAGGGACCAGCTTAGTAACAGATGAACTTTTCCCAAGCATGGGCTTCTACTGCTATTGATCCATTTGAGATCTCAAACCTTCACTTTATCCTTCCTTTTCCTATCTCACTTTTTTATGCTTCGGCCTCTTCTTTCCTTGCTACCTCCCTTCTGTTTTGACTTTTAGATATATCTTGCTTGCAGTAGTCACCCTGTTATGAACATAACATATTTTAGACCATCTAGCGTTTAACAAAGTAACACAAACTGCACTAATACATGCATTCTGTAAAATGAACTATAAACAATATTAATGCATGAAAAGAAAAATGATAAGGCAAAGAAAATCCTGCAAGATGGGTCCGAAAAACCTCTAAGCCTGTTGTCCCACTAAAACCACAATCTCGATAGAACGGACTCTTTATCTAAAAATGAGCCACATATGAACTAACTCAAAACCTTGTGAAGAAAGCATGAGCCGAGATAATGCAACCGACACTCCTCAAAACACCAAACCCCCAAACTGCGCTCTTCATCTCAGAAAACCTTGACTCGACTAGCACCCATTGGAAAATTCCACCATCCCATAAAATAGAGTAACAACACAACAAAAGCGGCGGGAAACCCTACCAACAGTCGAAAGCAAAAATGCTAAGCATCGGGAAAAAAATCCACTTCGGCGGGTGAAAGCACTATAGCA
The DNA here is from genome assembly GCA_001517045.1 of Pseudotsuga menziesii. Taxonomy (NCBI): domain Eukaryota; kingdom Viridiplantae; phylum Streptophyta; class Pinopsida; order Pinales; family Pinaceae; genus Pseudotsuga; species Pseudotsuga menziesii. The sequence continues at coordinate 61,387 of LPNX010566348.1, read as the reverse complement.
TCAGATGATCAGTTCATTGAGGAGCCGCAACGACGGAAGACCGTCAGACTATGGGTTCTACAACAAGAATAATGTCGGTGATCAGAGGTTTTGAGAACTATGCGTTGGAAAATTATTCCTCAACCTTTCCACAATGTCGTCACTCCCAAACACTAAGAACCCTCAATAGTTTTAAGCGTCGGAGATTGGAAGCACTAAAGCATCGACCGGATAGTTCCTTGCATAGCCGCAATGGAAGGAGACAGAATGACTAAAATTTTCGCAGTCAACATAAAACATCGATGGTCGAAAGCTTCGGGGACTATGTATCGGTGACCAAAGGCTCAATGTTGTCACTGTATCGGCAACGCAAAGGACTGGTTCCCCGATCAATAGTCAAAAACCATTCCGATTATGAAAATAAAGCATCGCAAAGTAAAAAGTTGGTCAATAAAACCAAGGCATCAGCAAAAAAACAGAACTTACCATCAGGACGTTTATTAATTAGCTTCTGCAACGACGGCTGCGTAGAGAACTACAGCCTCGATTCACTTTTCAACTGACCTCCAAAAAACCAATTCAAAAAAAGTTAAGTTCCAAAAAACTTTCGTCTGACCAACGATAGAAAAATTTATTTCACCTCCAAAACAATGGTGGCAAACAGAACTAAAGTTTTGATTCAAACATAAATAGACTTCCGATAGCAATGAAGGAATTCATTTAGATCAAAGGCCATCATTTTCAAATCAACTTTAAACTCCACAGTCCAAAGCATTGGCAAACAATAGCAGTTTTTCGAAAATCATGAAAACAGTTGGACTCACTTCAACTTCAAACAATCCCAATTTGTAGCAGAACAGAGTTCAACAATCCAAACAATCCCAGGCAAAATGAAATTAAAAGGAGGGTCAAAAATTTAAAAAATTTGGGAAATAGTTGCAGCTGCAACAATTGGCGACTACCTGGTGAACCCAGATCTCTGGACAATTTCTTCCTTAAGTAACAGACTGTTTGACAATAAAACCAACATGTTGAATTCTTCTAGATATGTGGATTTCCCAAATGGAAAATGTATGTACTTTTAATCATTGATGATAGTCCAGTTTAGGAAAATGGAAACCAAGATTTCAAAGTCAAGATAACTCTTTTGAGGCCAGGAATATGAGTTTCATTTTTTACCTCTGTCTTTGGGTAGCTTCCAGCTTGGACACCACAGGATTGTAACATATGGTAAACAGAAATATTCATTTGTTCCTCATTCCCATGCCATTTTTCACTTTTTTTGCTTTTGGACTTTTGTCCTTTCTTTTGAGTCCTCCTGCATGCCTTTCTTTCTGAATTTTTTATTCAGACTCGTCTATCCATAGTGTCCTTTTGTGTGAGAGATGTATTTAATTTTCAGCTCACCGACGGAGAAAAAATTCGACAGTTTTGTACTCATATGGTTCAGTACTTTGTTTTGATACACATTGCTTTCTTAGGATTTTTTTTATTCTTATTTTCCTTTTGGCTTTCAATTCTTGGCATGGGATCATTTATATAATATACTGTTTACCTTGCTTCCTTTCCATGGGTCTTTTGCTGTCACCCCCTAAGACATTTTTAAATGTGAGATGGATGGAGCCTCGAAATAGTATTCCAGACCTTTTGATCCTGAGTTATTTTACAAGGATTACGTAGGACTTCAATGTGTTCATATCCATTTAGGAGAACTGCTAAACTAGAAGAAATTCTTTCGAATAAATCAATAGTATGCAGTCTTATAATCAAGGATTTTTATTAACCAGAATTATGATGCTCTCCATGCAACCAAAAGTTTGCTTCTTTTATTGAAATCAATCAAAAACTAACTAAAACAAACAGAAATAAAATAAATAAAAAATAAACAACCAAATCAGTTTATTTATGTGCAAGATAATCGAGAAATAAAAACCAAGAAAATAAAGTTTGAGAACTAACCACTAACTGGTCAGTTCTTTGCCCACCCCTGTAAATCTGGCAGCTTGTAAGTTGAGGGGCTAGGCTTGACTGCAAATTGAAAAAAGGCCTACCCATTATCAAAAACTGCATCTACTATTTTACAATCAATCTCATTAGCCCATGAAAATCGAAGGAGATCGGGCTGGGTGTCTGGTGTACTGCTAGCTTCTTTTGCTTGGTAGTTTCCTGGTTCTAGCTCAATTAGATAATTTCCCAATACAGAATTCACTGGTTCATTCTTTTCTTCCAATTGAGTAACATTGTGTTTCATGTAGGGCTCTCTTAATATCTTTATCTGGTTTGGACTTCCCTTATGAGGCAACCACAGATGTGACCAATCTAATGCGAAATACCCATTTAGCCTTGTTGACTAGTATCGATTCAAAACAAGTCCATAAACATCAGGTATGTTTTCTACCACAATATCAATGTACTGAAATAGGATTTTCATTGGCATATAAGCGAAGCAGAACATCTTCCATTTCCCCGACTACTTTCACATTGGTCCTGTCTAGCTGAGTAACCTGCCAGGTGGTGGGTTTAGGTTGTCCATTGATCTTTTTGCATACTGAAAGTGGCATAACATTGACTACTGACCCTGAGTCTACTAAACAATTGTGCACCTTATGGTTTAAAATCTCAAGAGTCAAGAGGAATGGTGGGGTTTTAAACCTAGCCTTACATCCCACATCAACAATTTCTTCTACAGGTTGGTTGTTAGTGGGAAACTCTTTGTTTGGTACTTCAAGTGCTTTTAACTATCTTTCTTTCTGTTGAGGTACATTACACATTTCAAATAACGAAATATTTGCCTTAGCCGTTTTAATGTCCTCCACAATATCGTACCCCATCTCAATTGCTTTGATATTTTCCTTGACATTAAGCTTATCAATCATGTTGACTTGTTTCATATCTTGACTGGTAATGGTAAATTCAGGTATTTTATCATCTGTGTAGTTCTTCTGAATTTTCTTTACATTCTCCTGAAGTCTCTTAATTTTTGGGAGTATGGAATTGTCTTTATTTAACAAACCTTGAATTCTTGTCATCACATTTGTTTCTGATGTTTCTTCCTGTTTCAGTGAACCTTCCTCTTTTGTATCAAAAAGTGAGACACAATCCCATAAAAACAGAGCATCATCCTCTTGTTTTTCTGTGGATTTATTACCCTTTTCTTCCTCATCATCAGCTTCTATTAGTTTAGAGTCCAATAGCTGATTCATTACTAATGTCATCAAATTGATCCATTGAGGGAAATTTTTTTTCAGAATGCGGTTGCTGATGAAAGGTGCAAAAATTATCCATACCCACCTCAATTAAATTCATTGATGCAGGACTATGTGGAGGAGGTTTAGATTGATTGTTTTCCTCTCTCCTTTCATAGTAAGGCTTGTATTATTTATGAGACTCCTTTTCTTTTTCCAAATCTATCACTATATTAGATAGTTTCTGCATCATTTTCAACACTCCTTCAAAAGTTTTTTCTCCTGACTGCTCAGGCTAATCTTCTATGCTCTCTTTTTCAGCCTCTACCCTCTCCACTTCTTCATAAGTTTCTGACAATGTAGGTTTGAATGACATTTTAGAAAACATAGCCAAGTTAGGCCCCGGAGCTGAAGTATATTATTCACTCAGAACTTTATCAGACGGTTTATCAGTTGCAGAAAAATTCTTAAGATAAGCAGCAAACCGTTGGGTGAAACTATGCACTTTTTCTTTTTTTTTTAATTTCTTTAAAGCGCAAAACCTTTTCATTAGAGTTGCATGAGTCTTCTGGGCTGCATATTTACTTCTGAATATTCTTTCAAATGTGTCCCAGTCTGGGATTGAGTTTGCGGGCAGAGAAAAATACCATAAGGCTGTTGCTCCTTTTAGGGTATGTAGAAACAATCTGCAGACTACATCTTCATGTTCTCCAGCCCTTAGTCCTTCTATAGCCAAGTAAAAGCTTTGCAAATGATCATCTACCAAAATATTTTCAGTTGGGTCAAACTTGGGCAAAATTTTCTCAAAATCCTGAGGTAAGTCATGCAAAGGAGGTGCCAGGTTTAAAGGTGACCTATCCTTCCAAGCAGGTGGTGGATTTGGTGGGTTGGGTGGCTGATTTGTGTTTACATTTGCCATGATTTTAAGTGGAGAGTGAGGTGCTGAATGAACAGGGGTATGAACAGGTGAACAGTAAGGTGTATCTAGGCCCAACTGATTCATAGGTTGAACAACTTCCTGTAAGGCTGTTTCTACCAGTTCTTCAAAATCTCCAACCAACACTGCATCTTCCACTATAGGGCGGTCTTTCTTTCGATATTCTCTTCGAGGTAAGACATGAATAATTGGTAATCCTCCAATATTCTTCACATATGCCCTAGTATATCTTCTCATACCATTAACTGCTTTGTTATCGACAAAATACAGATGCTCTTTACCCTTCTCTTCAGGAATTGGATTGGGAAACAGATTGCTTTTAGAACTATTGTCGGTGGAATAATCTCGAGAAAATAAGTTTCCTCGACTAGCCATGCACTGTCGGCCCTCCTTCTAGTGCCAAAAACTGTTGAGGCATGGAAAATCGCAGGTAACAACAGTTAGGGATTCTCCCCAATAAACGTTCCCAAATAGCTCATTACTGTTTGGTATGGGGAATCCGTTCATTTTACAGTCCGACTATCGTAGGTCAAGTAACAAAAATAAAGGGTTTTACCGGTTACAGCCTGGTCCACTGTGTATGTTTTTAGTTTTTTGTATTTAAGTATGAGATGCAAGTTCCTATCTAAAAAATGCATATTGATACAGAATACGAAGAGCGGTCACAATGTGATGCGCAGGTTCTTACCTCTTGTCTTAACTCTCTCACATCTAAATCACACATAGCAAGAAACTAAAACTAACTACCTAACCTATCCCTAGGGAGAAAGATTATTATTTATCAATGAGTAATGTATTTTGCGCATGCATTAAGAAAAATCATAGATAGTTGTTAGTTATTTCAAAACACATGAACATTTATAGATATATGAACAACAAGATAGCTCATTGTTTATGAAAAGCATTCATTACCCACAGTGGAAATTTCATAGAATAAACCAGAGCACATTCATAACAAGAACATAGGTTCAAAGAGTCAGAACAATCTCACAGTTAATGGATAACAGCTGAAAACGAAATAGTCTACATTCAACGAATCCATAGCACAACATTTGAAACCTTCCACAAATCTTTCTCGAACAGGAAAATTGTAATTTCTTTATGTTAAAGGAAATAGTTCTTATTACATCATACTCTCACAAATATATCTGGGAAAAAATCCCTTCTCTATAACTAACTCTCCTATACTTATACTACAAGCAAAACTCTTGGGATGCCCCTCAGTGACCTTTGGGATCCCCCCCCAACCGTTCATTCTCACAAATTTGTCTTTTAGTGAGTGCTCATGATTCGTACAATACGTTACATTTCAGATTTAGATTTTAAGAGCACTTTATAAAAAGGGAACAACTTGGTAACAATTGAACTTTTCCCAAGCCCGGGCCTCTGCTGCTATTGATCTGTTTGAGATCTCAGAACTTCACTTTATCCTTCCTTTTTCTATGTTACTTTTTAATGCTTTAGCCTCTTCTTTCCTTGCTGCCTCCCTTCTGTTTTGACTTTTAGATATATCTTGCTTGCAGTAATCACCTTGTTATGAACATAGCAGATTTTAGACCATCTAGCGTTTAACAAAGAAACACAAACTGCACTAATACATGCATTCTATAAAATGAACTATAAACAATATTAATGCATGAAAAGAAAAATGATAAGGCAAAGAAAATCCTGCAAGTTGGGTACAGAAAACCTCTAAGCCCATTGTCCCACTAAAACTACAATCCCGATAGAACAGACTCTTTATCTAAAAATGAGCCGCATCTGAACTAACTTGAAACCTTGTGAAGAAAGCATGAGACGAGACAATGCAATCGACGCTCCTCAAAACACCAAACCCCCAAATTACGCTCTTCATCTCAAAAAACCTTGACTCGACCAGCACCCATGGGAAAATTCTGCCATCCCATAAAATAGAGTAACATCACAACAAAAACGATGGGAAAACCCTACTGACAGTCGGAAGCAAAAATTCTAAGCATCGGGTAGAAAATCCACTTCGGCAGGAAGAAGTACTATAGCATCAGATGATCAGTTCACTGAGGAGCTGCAACGGCGAAAGACAATCAGAATACGGGTTTCGCGACAAGAATAACGTCAATGATCAGAGGTTTTGAGCACTATGCATCGGATGATTAGTCCTCAACCTTTCCACAATGTTGGCACTCCCAAATGCTAAAAACCCCCGATAGTTAAGCGTCGGAGATTGAAACCACTAAAGCATCGGCCAGATAGTTTCCTGCACAGCCACAACAGTGGGAGACAGACTGACTAAAAGTTCCACAGTCAACATAAAACATCAGTGGTCAGAAGCTTCGGGGACTATGTATCAGCGACCAAAGGATCAATGCTACTGCCATATCGGCAACGCAAAGGACTAGTTCCCTGATCAATAGTCAAAAAATATTCCGATTATTAAAATAAAGCATCGCAAAGTAAAAAGTTGGTCAATAAAACCAAGGCATCGGTGAAAAAATAGAACTTACCATCACGACGTTTATTAATTATCTTTCGTAACAGCGGCTTGTTGACGGGCGTATTTGACTAAGCCCGCAACGGGGGAAAACAACCCAGTCCGGGACCCTTAGAACAGGCTCCAAGCTGTTTGGAATAGTCGCTCCCGACAGGTTTAAAGGCTCTGTTAGCCTGAAATTCTAACTAAACTAAGTCTAAAAGATAAAACTAAAGCTATTACTTTGGTTAATTAAATCAAATGTAT
>LPNX010566348.1:29581-49677 GCA_001517045.1 Pseudotsuga menziesii | reverse complement strand
TTTCATGAAATGTTCCCATGAATGAATGGATTTCGGTGGCAAGAATGCAAACCAAATCAGAATTCTTCCTGTGAAAGTAGCTGCAAAAAGTCTACATTTCTCAACTTCATCAAATATATCTTCACAAAAAAGATTAAAATCTAAAAGATGATGAGAGGCAGACTTCTTACCTTCTCCATTGAAGCTCAGTCTTCGTAATAAATTAGACATCTCTGGAGAAAAACTTTCACCAGATGTATGAAAACTGAAAGCATGATTTAACATAATGATATCAGCCATTTCATACTAAAAATAAATGAAATCAAAAATTGAACAACTCAAAAATGGCCTTCTTGCTGATCAGGCCCTCCTTCTAGCGCCATTGTTGACGGGCGTATTTGACTAAGCCCGCAACGGGGGAAAACAACCCAGTCCGGGACCCTTATAACAGGCTCCAAGCTGTTTGGAATAGTCGCTCCCGACAGGTTTAAAGGCTCTGTTAGCCTGAAATTCTAACTAAACTAAGTCTAAAAGATAAAACTAAAGCTATTACTTTGGTTAATTAAATCAAATGTATAAATCAAACTAATTAATCTACTTACTAATGAATTGGTAAATTGATTAAATTAATCTATAAATAAAATCTATTCAATTAACTAGGCTTATAAATAATCAAAAACATGTTTAAATGAGTTATAAAATTTACATTATTGACAACTATACATTAATTACCAAGAATCAGAAAATAACCTGAATATGATTCAATGGTTGTTTTTTATAAAATAGTTTAAAAAAAACAACATGTAAATCAATTTATTCTGATCAAAAGCAATGCGAGAAATTAACCATGAAATCGATTTATGCTAATGGAACTACTGCATGAATACGCTTTGATAATATTTAAAGAAGTTTAAATATTAACAAAATCAGACAGTAATGATTACAAATCATATAACAAGAATATCAATCGTCAGATACACAACATGATACATCAGCAAAATCGAAACATGAAAATCGATAATTACATGAGAGATGTATATTTGTAAACTTCTGTAGAGAATTTTAACAAATATAAATAAATTATAAAAAGGAAATAACAGAACTAACAGATACCAAGAGTATATGCAATGTATACAAACAGTAAACATATATTAAGGTATCACCAATTCAAAAGATTGAGGCTGCAAACAGGTAGCTTTCCAAAGTCACAACTAAATCAAACCCAGTCTTGTCTTTTCCTTCCATTAACTATCGATCCCTTAGCAGCAGTATTTCTGATCTTTCAAGAGAGAAATCTCTTAATCTTTAACAGCATATAGTCTGCTTTCCCCAGCTCCAGCTCTTGATTTGATCTTCCAACCTTGAAAAAGAAGTTCTTCAATGGTGTTGAACATTTACAGAATAATTCAGGCAACAATGTTTTGATCTGAGAGAGCAATCTCTCAGTCCAGTATCCTCTCTCCAATCAAATTCTTCCCTGCTTAAATAAACCATGATCAGAAGAAATCAAAACAAAATAAGCTCAGCACAGGCGAATTTCTGGAAACAACCATTTCATTGCCGGCCGCAACTGCCAAAATCGTGCTCAAAAGATCCCTGAAATCTCCTTGAATCCATCGTTTTCTGGCGAAATCCTCCCGAGAGGAAACTGCAGGATGCCAATAAACTGAATTATGAATTCAGAAATCCTTTTGTTGTTTGTGGAGCAACTTTCACACCCATATATTGTGGTCAGAAGGATGTGTCATGTCCATACTATACAACACGCTTTGTTCCAAGCAGGAATATCTGCACTATATGTGAGCTTGCAGTTGTGGGTTTTGATGCTTCTAGGTTACTTTGTTCAACTACTCAGATAAGGTGATGTGAGCATTGGACACATGCTGACTATGCATTTTTCTTTCAAGAAGTTTCATTGCCTGCATATAGGTCCAGACTGATGGTGTACTCTGCCTTTGAGAACCATGTTGAGAAATATTCCAAGAGAGTTTGTAACAAGTCTTGGAAAAACTTCAGGGCCTTCTTAAGAGATTGGAAGACACAGATTATTGAGACTGAAATTGTGCATGCTTCTTGATGTATTTTGTATTGTTCAGCAATGAAAATATGATGCATTCCCCCAAAAAAATCATTAGGCATAAAAGCTGCAATGGTGGGAAAAGTAAAACTAGATCATATATGCATTTACAATTAGAAATTGTCTCCTTTCTCCTTTCATATATGTATATGTCCATGATCATGCTATGGTATCTTGAAAGTAGAAAAACTACAGAAGAAAGACTAGAAAAATAACTTTTCAACTCATACCTGCAAGTTATCGAGGCATATTGTTCCTTCAGATGGCCATTCATGAGGTGGTATGGAATCTTCTATTTCCAATGGAGCTTCACTTGGGATATGTGAGTATTGTATTATCCTTTTTATTGAAATCATTTTATTCTCAGCGTTGCATAGGTTCCATGTAATTGTTGCTAGCATAGCAAGACACTGAGATTTAATCCATATGTTACTGCTAGCCCAACAATGCCTACATGTCATGGCTGTTAATGCTCTATTATAGCATGTACTTTAACAAGAAAACATGAAAATCTATTTATGGAATCAAAATTATTTTAGAAATCCTTACTTGTGTCAAGCACCCCTTCAAGCAAGCTAACGACCACCACTAAGGAGAAGGAAAATACAAAATTTGATAGCATATTTAATCTGAGGCTAAGCTACTCCATGGAAGATATGTTATGAAACAATGGTCTTGAATAATCATCAATTAGAGATAGATTTGTGTCTATGAATTGTGATTCCTAGTTAAAAGCTCAGACTGTGGCAACACCAGAAAGCGATTCAGCAAAATGATGAAGGATTGGGGCACTCTGAATTCCCACCAAGTGAGCAAGATCCCTAGCTATTGGTATGTAGTATTGCTGCAAAGTAGACAATTTTTTTATCAAAACTTATGCTGGAAGAGGGTGTTGTAATGTTAAATGTACAAAATGATAATATTATGGATAGCATGCCATTCTCCAATATCCATGTTGTGATTTGTGAGCCACATAATCTTGTATTAAGAATTTCTTCTTGTGGATTAGAAATGTTTGTGAACCTTTAATATTAAAACAAAAGGGATCAATTCTCTAGGAAATTCCTCTAGCATTGTTTCATTCCAGCTAAAAGGAAAATAGAAAAACTCCTGCAACGCATTTATTGACATATTCCTAACAGATTGTTGAATTCTTTTTCTTGATCAATCTTCCATAAACTCATTTTTATTGAATCAACAAGCGTTATTTGTAATCACAAGTAAAATGACTAAACATACTATTGATGTGCAACTGTGTACATCAACTGTTATAACATAGTTGTAAGCATTTCGTTCTTTGTAATTTATTTTCATATAATTGTGTTAGTCCTTCTCTTGTGTCATACTTTGCTTACGTAGTGCACATCATCTTGAGATAGGACTAGTTAAATAACTATATTTTTTTTTATCAAAATTGACATGCCTATTATTTAATTCAGTGTGTGGGGGTTGTGTGCCAATGTGTTTGTAAGATAGAGAAAGATGAAGCACTCACCTGATAGCATATTTAGATGGAATTTATAGGTACAAATATAACAAATATCCGCCATGTTGCCTGCGACATAACTACCATAGTCCCCAAGGGTTGTATTACTAAAAAGGCAACCCAACCTAATCTCAATGCAATTTCTAAATCCAATATGCTTTGGTATGTTGATACCTGTTTCAAACAATTAAAAATAGGAGTTAGGGGTATAACTACTTAGCAATGGCTGATGATATTGCTTGAGTGGAATGAGTTGTTTATATTCTGCTATGGTCAATCAAGGAAAATTCATGTTTCTTTAAAGAATATCCCAAGGTATTACAAGGGAAAAAATTATCTTTACTAATCAAATTCAATTTGATAATTTATCAATCTGTAATCAAACTTATCGTAATTTATTTGCTAGTGGAAAGCAGCCCATACTCATGTTTGCTTATTAATTTTCTGTGTAACCAAATGACTCAATGTACTCGCAAATTGGGAAAACATCACAAACCATGTTCAAGATCCGGCCTGTTGGTGTCATATCAAAGAAGGACATGGGGGCATGGAAAATTATTAATCTTGTCTATTGATCTAGGAACAAAGAATCAATCTCATCAAGAATTAATCAACAAATAACTCATGAAATGGTGTAATCGGTCTACAGGAATAGTAGTCGCTCTGTATTCACATAAAGAATGAATGATTACAATTACAATGTCATGCCAAAAGAATGAATGAATGAGAAATTCAAATCCTCAATGAGGCCATTTGAATTGAATGAGTGAGTCTAGCTTAACTGAATGTAAGCCATAGTCAACACTCCAGTTAACCACTGATCAAAACCCTAATTGACTCAACTAAGCCCTAACTAAAGTCAGAGTGCAATAAATGACTGAGTCTCAGCTGAAAGAGATCAGACAAATGTCATATCAAGCCAACCATCAAGTGCTAGCACTTCAATGACTCCAATGAACCCCGATGAGGTTAACTAAAGTTGAACTGAACATCAGAAGTTGGTGGAGGCTCCCTTGTTGACTCCAGTTCATTAATTAATCATTAAATAATCAATTAAATGAAAGGAGGTGCCTTCGCTTCCCTGTTAACTAATTGTAACCATCAGTTATCAATTTAGGTGCATTAATATCACTCAGATCACCCCCAGAGTGCTCTAGTTAGCCGCCCTGAATGTAGGATAAGGCTAAGTTAGCCTCCTTGACTGAAGGTAGGCATGGGTGTGACTGGATGATGTCAATTAATGCTCCACTGATGTCAATTTATGTCAATAATACTTAGGATAGTGGTTTAACTAGGCCAATTTAACCAAAAAGAGTGTGTATGGTGGTAAATGTCTCCAACACCCCCCCTTAAGCTATACTCAGCAGGAGTACAAAACATAAGTGCATAAGAATGATAAGGCCCCGGAAACAAAGGCCATAGTTCACCCTGTACAATAAAGTAACTGCTTAATATAACCAAGGAAACGAGGAAAACCTCATGGGAAAAATACCCCCCCTCAAAATAAGCAGTAAATCAAGAATTGGTTCTTCTATGCAGCAACATCCTGAGACTGTGCATGTGAAACTATGAATCCAAACTAAATGAATATGTCTGGAGTAATCTTCCACTTTGGAAGAAGAACAATGCACTCAACTGAATCAGAAATATAAACAGCTGCACGGTGAAATCTGGACCCATGTAGAGCACCTGAAATCATCTGAAGAGAGAGAAAAGGTTCTTGAGGATTCGAACCATGTGTGGAACAATCAAGAAACTGATTTGTTGCATCCTTGAACAGAAAACCATGAGTGGTAAAATCAGCCCCAATTTTTAGGAGCAAGTGTCCAAGCGGATGCAGAATGTCTTCCTCTTTACTAGTTCTATGAGGAGATGAGCATGTGACCAAAGGTAGAGAAGCCCTGAGACTGTGGAGAGCGAATGCTTGAGCTCCATAATCTGATATAGCTTCAGAAATAGCTAATTATTCACAAAATAAAATATCAGCAACCTCATAAGAGGAAACTAACACCAAATCCCCAGCAGCAAAATTGAAGAAGAACTGCGGTACTTCATTTTTTCACACTGAAATTGGTGAGAGCAGCTTCAAGCAGTACTGAAAGCTCTTGGAATTTAAAATTTGAACCAAAAAAATCAGATCAGAAAGTAAATCAGATCCAAATAGGTTCACAACAGATCCAAAACTGTGAAATGAAATCAAATCCCCAGCAGCAGTTTCAAAGGAGACTTGCGGTACTTGTTTCTTCACACCGTTGATGAGAACAGCTACAAGCAGTACCGAAGGTTTATCAACCTAAAATTTTGAACAAATAAATATCAGATCAGATCCAAATAAGATCAAATCATATCCAATAAGGTTAATATCAGATCCAAAATTATGGTCAACCGAGACGGTGGATGCACAGTTGTCTTTTTCTTCAAAATTCTGAATTTTGGTGCATGCAATCCTGCAGGAATTTGCTGAAAGATCTAGATCATGGAGAGCGAATTGATCACTCTTGTAATCTGATATTTTTTTCAAAATATCCAAGCTATTACATATTTTCACACGAGAAGCAACATTAGAGGGAGAAAAATCAAATTTCTCTTCACTTTCGGAAGCAATTATTGGTAAATTTTGCACATAATTCAAAGGCAAATCACCGGTGAATGTTTGCATGGAAGTGCAGCAGTATTTTTCTTCAATATCAGAGATTCAAATGTCTTATTCTATTTAATCAATATGAGGATATGGGATATCAGATATCTCATGAACTTCCAGAGCATCAGGAGAAGGAGTCACTGCATGGAGACTTTCTTCAATTCGAATTGAATGTGTAGAAGATTCTGCTTCATCTTCATCTTGAACAACTTCATCAGAGAGAGTAGAGGCTGAGAATTTTGACTAAAGAACTCTTGTGGTGCTGGATGTAATATCCAAAGTGCTATTATGATCCTCATTGTGCTTGCCAAAGGTTCTGTCCAATTTTGTCGAGAGATCCTTTGGGTATTCAACAGAACCAATAAGGTAGCGCAAGATAGGAGAAAGGGCCAGACATATTGCTCCAAAAGCTCTATCACCGTCATTTAGCTAGTCATTCTCATTCTCATAAGACTCTTTTCCAAGTCCAATAGACACCTCATAGAGACCTCTTCTCTTCAGAGATGCAATCATCTTCAACTTCCATTCTGAATAGCTTGTGAATGGGGTGAGAAGAGGGACTGATGAGTCCATTCGAAGTTGTACCTATTAAAACCTACAAATCACAACAAAAGGGGCACCGTAAGGTTAGAAATCCTACACATTTTATGCTTTCATCACACCCAACATAGTCAATCAAGCAAGCATGATCAACAAGTTCCTTCCTTGGGGTATTAAGTGGTAAGCCTTGGCTTCTGGTGCAGTGCTAGATTTTTGAGCTATTGCTCAATTTTCATGCAAAAATTTGTCAAAAAGCTTGTTTTTGAGAGATATAGATTCGTCCTGCCTAAGCTCTGGTACCATATTAATCTTGTCTATTGATATAGGAACAAAGAATCAATCTCATCAAGAATTAATCAACAAATAACTCATGAAATGGTGTAATCGGTCTACAGGAATAGTAGCCACTCTGTATTCACATAAAGAATGAATGATTACAATTACAATGTCATGCTACAAGCATGAATGAATGAGCAATTTGAATCCTCAAGGAGGTCATTCGAATTGAATCAGTGAGTCTAGCTTAACTCAATGTAATCCATAGTCAACACTCCAGTTAACCACTGATCAAAAACCTCATTGACTCAACTGAGCCCTAACTAAAGTCGAAGTGCAATAAATGACTGAGTCTCAGCTGAAAGAGATCAGGCACATGTCATAGCAAGGAAACCATTAAGTGCTAGCGCTTCAATGACTCCAATGAACCCCGATGAGGTTAACTGCAGTTGAACTGAACATCAGAAGTTGGTGGAGGTGCTCTTGTTGACTCCAGTTCATTAATTAATCATTAAATAATCAATTAAATGAAAGGAGGCACCTTCACTGCCCTATTAACTGGTTGTAACCATCAGTTAGCAATTTAGGTGCATTAATATCACTCAAATCCCCCTGGAGTGCTCCAATTAGCCTCCCCGAATGTAGGATAAGGCTAAGTTAGCCTCCTTGACTGAAGGTAGGCATGGGTGTGACTGGATGATGTCAATTAATGCTCCACTGATGTCAATTTATGTCAATAATACTTAGGATAGTGGTTTAACTAGGCCAATTTGACCAAAAAGAGTGTGTATGGTGGTAAATGTCTCTAACAAAAATACTATGGACTCTGGAGCATGCCTAAAAATAGTTTTTGAGATGTCAAAAGGCCCACTACTGCTACCAATAATGCTTGGACCAACATACACAATGAGCATCCTATTGACAATACAGTGTACACCAGAACAAGGAAACCAATACTAATTGTAGGATTCATGTCTAGCGTGGGAGGACATGCCCAAGCCATCCAATAGTTTCTTCCAACTTGTAGCACCTGAAAAATTGACTACGACAGCAACATAATTGGAACCAAGCCACCACCATATGTTTCTGTTAAGTAAGACCAGTAAACCTTTTTGTTAACACTTCCTAATTCTCTATCCTCATCTTGTGTAAGTTGTAACCGCCTAAAATATATATCCCCATTAGGCTCCTGTTGTATTGCATTGTGCATTTGATTTTGATCGTTCTGAATATGTAAAGTTTTGACTCTAGTATTTACTTGGTCATAATATTTTTCATCGGAATGTCCCATGGGATTCGCATCACTTATCTGAAGGATCACTTTGGCCGATAAATTCTCTACTGTAACAATATTGTCCAAGGCTTGATTATGTGCACTCACCAAGGTTTCAAAACCTATACCTACTTGTAAAATCTCATCATAATTTCCATCTTGTGTAATCTTTCCATTTTGCATCACCTGTCAAAGAAGGAATGAGAACTCTCAAATTATTTTCCATCATATTTTGTACAATTTGGAAATGGAAGAAGGGACACAGGATGTGGAAATTCTGTAATATAGATAGAGAGTATGACAACTGTAGAATAAAAATTTGGAAAAGGAAAATTTGCTTCCAATACCACCTCTAAGAGTATTTGTTAACTTCAAAATGTAAGAGAAAAAGTGTTACATGATTTACTCACAAGTATGAGGTCCGCAGATGGCAGAAAATCAACTTGGTGGGTGATGTAATGTCCGCGATTTTGACGCCGTTTGCATGATGTATATATTGTAATTAATCGCGGTGAGGAGCTAAAGGAAAAATACCCACCATCGATTTGTGTGTGTATGTTTCAGCAATAGGGGTAGTTGCTGATGGTATGTCGTGCTATCCGGCACATTATAATTCGGCATCATGTAAACACGCACATCAAATAAAATAAACCACAACCAGCTACGGCAGTGCAATGTTGAATGAAAAGGGCATGGTTCCAAAGGATAAGGGGTGGGGAATGTCAAACCTTAGTCTATGGGGGGAAAACCCATGTTTTTCCACCTTTGTTGTTTGTCACCTTTTGTCTCATCCAACCTTGTCAACCTCTTTAATGCTTCAGCTGGTGGTTGGGGAAGTTATTGCTGGAGTGGTGGTGGTTGTGGCAGGCTGTTAGCCTTGCCCACATGCCCACTCCACCCACGACTATCCATTCTTCTCCCTCACGCACCCATGCCTCCATTCGGTCTGTTCACCTGTGCACGCAGAGGAAGGTCGGTTCATCCCTCACACAGAGGCCACTGTTGGGTTGCTCTCACGGCTGGTCTTAACCTTCACGGTGTTGGTCTGTTCGTTCCTCATGGTGGTCGGATCACCCTCGCGTGCAGGCTGGAATCCTCATGCAGAGGTCGGGTATGTTTTTCCCCGTGTTTTGCTGCTGGGTGCAAGTTTTTCCTCCTGCTCAAACCATTGGAGCCATTTTCCCATGGGGTGAGCCGTGCTCACTGATTTTCATTTTGGGTTGTTGTCTTCCCGCGCGCTTTGTTGGCGGTGGTATCCAAATTCGCTTTGGGCCACCGTGTATTGCCAATCCATTGCCTGTGTTATTCTCTATCCACGCTGGGAGTTGTTTTCTCCTTTGTTCGGGGACTGTGTAAGTTGCCCAACCGTCACTGGAAGGAATTAAGTGTGCTGTGGGCTGTTGATTCCCAATATGTTGGCTGAGTTTCCCTATTTTCGAGATTGTGGATTGCTACTATCCTTCATTGTGTATTTGTGGTTGCGGAAGTACCCTGGTTTGGGTTGCAGCTGAGTTGTTTTGGCCACGTTAGGGCCAAAACCAACTCTGAGTTGCCTTGTGGGATGGAGCTATGTCTCACCTTTCGTTTGGGGATCATTCCCGATTGTTTGCTTCTTCACAGGGCTGTGAAGGGATTGCTTGCTACGGTGTGCAGTGGTTGGTCTTCGGACTGTGCTGGCTTGGCCGATCTGTGGATGGCCTGATAAACCCAGTGGTGTTGGTTTGGCTGTTTGGTGTGTCCCTTGGCTATGTGTAAGCCTGCAATTGACCCTTATTTCGGAGGAATCATGCCCAGCTCGGGGGTGGCAGCGCTGCTGAGAGATTTATGAGCAATCTGGCCTATGGTTGGGTGGAACATTGCAGCAACGTAGCTGGTTGCGGGGTTATTCATCCACAGATAAGCGCTGCTCTCTATCTCTGCAATTATGTTGATGACAAATGAATTATAATGAACATGATTAATGCTGGAATGTATGTTTGTTTCCGTTGTGTAATTAGAGGATTATGCATCTATGCATTCTTGTATGTTTGGCATTCCTATTATGATGCCTGTTTAAGCTCCCCATTTCAGCATTTGATTTCTGTTTATGTTCATGGGGCTGTTTGCCCGGTCGTGATTGACGTTCGTCACGTCCTCTTCGCCGTTCCAAGGGATGAGGACGTGACATGTGACATATATTAAGGTTTTCCAGTTAAAACTCCCATAAGGCATTCTTCTTAATGTCACTTGGGGTTAAACAGTCTCTTTTATATAACATTGATTTATGGAGAACATTTTCTTTGAATAAAATTGTTTTTTCTGATCCATTCAAAAAATATCTTTCCTATTAAAACTAAATAAAACATACCTGAAAAAGATGAGTTCCTATATGTGCATCAACAACACTAAAAGGGTCATCCATAAGATAAATATCAACATCCTGGTATAATGCGCGTGCAATCTGTATCCTTTGCTTTTGTCCACCACTCATGTTGATTCCTCTTTCTCCTATTTATATTTGGTCCCCATGGGGGAAAAGTTCTAGGTTTGTATTTAAATAACATGCCTGAAGAACCATTTCATACTTATTCATTTCCAGAATACTTCCAAATAAAACATTTTCTCTAATGTTCCCACTTTGAATCCATGGAGACTGAGGAACATAAGCCTTACTTCCACTGACATTGATAGTTCTAGATATTTTTGGAATTTATCCTAGTATGCAAGGCAAAATGCTAGACTTACCCGATCCAACAGTTCTACAAACTTCCACTCTCATCCCTCTCCTCACCTGCAAATGTATATTTTTGAGAGTTGGCTCTTTTGAAGCAGGATCCCAGTTGAATTGTCCATTTTTTATCTCAATTGCGAACTTAGTTAAATGTGTAGGTACGTTTTCAACTGCATCTGCTTATATTTCATCTTCTTTGATAAAAGAAGTGACACGATCAAGGGACACTTTATCTTGTGCAATACTGAATGGATCTCTGGAAGATTATAAATAGGTTCTTGAAGTATTGTAAATGTTGCTAATGCTGAGAGAACTCTACCAGCTATCAAAGGGATTCCCATGAGTATAGAAACACCAAATTTAATTACTGATATAAATGCGGGTGCTCCCTAGAAAATGAATGGTGTAATAGCTCCAAGTTTAATTGATTTTTGAAGCCAACTATACTCAATTTTTCTCAAGTCTTCCAATTTTTCCAAATATCTCATCTCCCAAGCTTGGAATTTGAGTATTTTCATGGTTCATAATATTTTTGATGTAGCTTTCATCCATTAATCTTTTGATTCCATGATCTTCTTCTGAAAGTACTTTTGTCTTCTCATAAGTGGTAAGTTTCCTACCATCACAACCAATGTAGTAGCAAATCCTACAAGTGATGCCAAGCCTAAGTTTTTATAGAGAATATACATTGCAAGCAGAATCTGTATAGGCAACATCCATATTGTATTTAAATGCCATGCAAAATATCCAATACGTTGGACATCTAAACTCATATAGTTGATTATTTCCCCACTACCATGACCCTGCTGAGCTTGACTTGAGAAATGAAGGCCTTTCTTAGATATGTGTGTTGTGAGGGATGCTTGCAGGTGCATCCCAAGTTTCCTTGCCCCAAAAATCCATTTCCTTTGTGTTATAGTCTCAATGAACTTTGCACCAAAAAACGCATAGGCTAGCATATAGCCTCTATGAATAGAATGCTGCTTTGTAGTGAAAAAATTCACAAAACCATCAATCAACTACGGACCAACATAAGATGCAGTTGCATTTAGATGCAAATAATTGAAGGAGTACATGGTCAGTCATATAGTTAACCTTCACTAATGAATGCTCTTTGGGAGTGTATGTAGTGGTTAATAGACTGTATGCCTCCATAGCATCCTTTTCATTCTCCCAGAACTCTTTGTTGTAGAGACATTGCGGAAACTTTCCTGGGATGTGTACATACCAAGGAACCTTTGATGGCAAAGCCCGAGTTTGCAAGATACTGCACCAAAGAAGGAAAGGCACACTGCTCCATATTTCTACTTCCCACTCACCTTTATCTTCAGATCTAAAGTTGTGGGCTTAGAAGGACGCAGACTAGTGAGGGAGGAGTGCACTCACAGTCTGGAAGGGAAACACACAAGTCAAGCAAAGAAACCAAACTTATTGTCATCCAATCTTTGTGAAGTCGACTCCATTCTAAGGCAAATGTGTGGTTGTTATGAGGCTGTTCTGCTGATTTCATAGGGCACAGTTCTATATCTACTACTTTGGGAGGTTGAACCCCTCCATTACCAGTTACTTTTAGTTGCAAAAGGGGTGTGACTAGGCAGTGAAGAATACACTTTGTGACTTTCATATTTTCAGAGTTATTTCAACATATTTCAAGCTGAAAAAAATAGACTTTGTGACATTGATATTTGCAGAGTTAGTTTAAGATATTTCAAGCTAAAAATCCAGAGTTAAGTTTGTTCATAAGTTAGATGGTTGGATGTATTTTGTTGCATTACCACAGATCAAACAATTTTTATGGTGTGGGAATCAGAACTCACACAAGTGTTTTGTCAAACACTTCAGAGATATATTTCCAAAACCATGAAAATTTCCAGGTCTCCTATTTTATGTCTAGATATTTATCCTTAGCAGACCTCATCCTAGCATATTTTATCGAGTGATCCCCATCCATTTGAAGTGTTTCCATCCTTCCTCTCTTTTATTAGGGACTTACACCAAACGCTTAGTTTCTTGTTCTCTAGCCACCTTTGATCTTGGTGGTACTGGGTAAACTATTAATGAATGCAGATAGGGAGTCCTCAGTCATACTTGAAGCTGATCGATTACAAATACTTATTGTATCTTTGGTGGATTCGAATATCCCATTGGGATTATATAGAGGAATAACTTATCCCACTCCAGTGAATGATTCTATATAGTTCGTATATCCATCTCGTAATTCGATCATGAAAATAGTTCCTCCAAAACGAGGAAAAATGCGATGGAAGTGACATTCAACAATTACCTGATGCCAACTACACTTATGGTATTTGGGTTTGTTTTCTTCATCTCGATTGTTCATTTGGATGAATTGGGTATTTGAAACTTATATGACCTTTTTACATTCTTGCAATAGATTCATGGGTAACAAGATATAACCTGAGATTTTCGTTGCATTTGGTGTTGTTATAGGAGTCCAGAGCGAAACAAGATAAGGATAAAACTTCGAGTGGCTCCCATGCTGAAGTAGCTCACAAAGAGGATAATGGTGACGATGACTAGGATAAAACTTCCAGTGGCTCCCATGCTAAAGCAGCTCACAAAAAGGATGATAGTGACGATGACTATGACATAGAATGGGAATAAGCAGATTATGCTCCAATGAGGAGAATAACAAAAGGGATAAATTGAAATTTAAAGACTGAATGAGTGTGTGTAAATTGAGAATTTGTATGCTGAGACAAGCAGGAAGTCTAATGATGAAAAAATTCCTAAGAGATTCAAATTCCTAACCCTAATATTCCCAAAATATTAGTTCCGATAAAAAGAAGAACCGAAAACAAAAGAAACTCCACAAGCAATTGATCTTACAACCAAAATTTCATAATGGAAATATTTTATATAGGGTTTTGAAGGGAGAACGAGACTATGGGTTTTAATGAAAAATATTTAATTAAAGTCTTAAAATACAAAATACAAGCAATGGATCTTACAACCAAAATTTCATAAAGGAAATACTTTATATAGGGTTTTGAAGGAAGAACTAGACTGATGGGTTTTAATGAAAAATATTTAATTAAAGTCTCAAAATAAAAGAAGATAAATAATGTGAAGCACCTTAGATAGGTCAGGGAGAGTCATTGTGCTCATGAATCGTAAGCTCCATAACCAAGCTCCAGAACCAGTTGCTCTCAAGTGGGAATTCTTTTCTCCCATGCATTCATTATAACCAGTAAATGCCATCAATTTTAACCATAATAGGGTAATCGTCTTACCTTTATCTCCAATATTTAAAATGGAAATTGTGCTCTTTCAACTTTTCTTCATAGAGATCTTAATTAGAATCCAACCCTAAAGTGACTCCAATATCTGCAGAGATTTTATTTCTCAAATTCTTTTAGATCTATTTTTTATTTTTATTTAATCCAAAAGAAATCATACATTTTTAATTAATTTATATTTCTATCAAAATAGATAAATAGAAATTTAATTTTTTAATATTAATTTATTATATAATGTTTAACAATAATATATTTTTATATGAAAAGCATGTTATATTAATTACTAGCATACCCCAAAGCAGGGCAAATGAAACACCAAAAATAACTTCGGTATGTCTAAAATGAACAAAAGTGTGGTGGAGAGGCCAACCACAATCTATCAAATACACCTTTCTTCAAAAATTCTTTGAGTTTTGGAGAGGGAAAAAATAATTATGCAAAGCTTTTATCCCTTAAAATTCTCATGATATATTTTTTTTAAACCCAACTCAAAACAGTTGAAAATATTTTGCATATGCATTAGTTATTCAACAACTTATTTGACATAATTTTTTATCAGTTTATGCAGGCAATAAGTAGATTTATCTGTACTAAGTTAACAATGGATTTATCCTTCCTGAGAGATTTGATATGTCTCTCTATAGGACATATTTTGATAGCATCTAGGATGCCATTATAGAACATATTTTGATAGCATTGAGGATGCCATGTTTTTCTATGTAAAAAGTAAAGATATATTCTTTAATAACTCTTACTACTCTTATTTAAGATATATGCTAGACATGTACAATGTAATTTCATATTCTATAAGAAATAAAATTATAAGTTTTTTATGTTTTTAATTTATTTTAAAATTAACAATAAAATTACAATTTTAAAATTACAACAAAATATAATTTCATTATAATAATAATGATTTTACAATTATAATATAATATTCATTAATTTACAAAATATATCTTAAATACCTTACATTCTTTTGATTTTCAATACAAGATAGTCTGTCCCAGATAACAGCCAAAAACATTGAAATATAACCATGTACCATAAACAAACCACAATAACTGAAGAAGGAACCGCAACAAGCCAGAAGAACTTCCCATGCACCATATAAATGATCCAATATATCATATATAGTATAGAATCATGGCTAGATTAGGTCTACGGGTCGAATCCCTTCATATTCAATCGAGGATGATCATGACGATTTGTTTCAGTGTTTCCATCTGATGGTGAGGGAGTTGAGTGGAGACAGAAATACCTGTTGTGCTGACTAAATTACATAAATTCATGAATGCTTCCCGCACACACAACGGGCTTCCAAATCCATGGTCTATAGCTTAAACAAGAAATTTGGGAGACTTGATTGCATAAGCTCTATAACGAGCGTTTACTAAATATCCAAAAGGAACTATGCCTTTCTTGCTTTCCAACTGAGACTCAGCCTTGTCTATCTAAATATTGATGTGCTCTTCTATGGTGCAGGAGTTGACGGTTTCTTGGATGAGAGCGCAACAAAGCAGACATCTTGCTCAAATATCTCCTTGGCGATAGTCCGACCAATACCTATGGACAGGCAGTTCCCAAAATAAGTTGGAGCCGCTCTCTACCATCAACTACCAATTCGAAGTAAACTGACTCTTTATTTGGGACTTGTTGAGCTTTCATTAAGGATCTCCAAAACTGTGCTGAAACTACTACAAATGAAGATGAAGCCCTAGATCGTTCCTTCAATTTTTGAATCATGAGTTCGCTGAAATCAAAACTTGATATTTCCATTGTTGTATCTTCCAGTTCCTTCAATGAATACTGGATATTAATACTCTTCTTCTAAGAGATTTCCCCTGAGATGTTGCCCGTGCTTCTTGAATAATTCACAGGAAGTAAAAATGTGCGCTTCATTGGATCCACAACGAGAAAGGAATCTGTAGAGATGGCTGGCGAACTTGTTTTTAACATCCGTCTCTGTGTGATTAATGAACACATCGTAATGGGTACCATAAGTTGAAGTAGAAGAGGAGGCCGTGGAGGAAGAAGAAGCAACAACAATGAATCAATGCATCCTAATGGGTACCACAAGTTGAAGTAGAAGAGGAGGTCGTGGAGGAAGAAGAAGCAGTAGCAATGAAGATCTACCATCATACGAATTTAGACGGTCTCCTTCATACCAAAATCATGAATCTCTACTGGCATGAAGGCTTATGCAGAGAAAATGGTTCCAATTACAACCAACATGTCATGAGAAACACCCGCATTAAATGGGGCGCCTCCTCATTTGCCATTAACAGACGATGAAATTATGAGGAAAACCGTTCCTTAACTAACACCTTCAATGTAATTAAGCATTAAATGGGGCAGCTCCTCATTCTCCATTCAGACGAGGAAAGTTTGAGGAAAACCATCCTTTAAATAACACCTTCAGTGTCAATATAAATTTATCAATATACCAATTTTTAATACTATACCCAAAAAAATGTTTTATTTGAACTTAAACCATAATAAAAACACAGAGTTCAATATTGAATTGAAATATAACATCCATACTCTTTGATAATTTTGTTCCATTATATTACTGATTCCTTCAAATTCGCTCCTCATTGGAACCTGGCACTCTCAAGCAATCAATTTAGTATGGGATTTATGATAATGAGAAGAATTGCAACTCTCAATGAGATTACATCCATACTCTGATAATTTTGTTCCATTATATTAATGTTTTCCTTGCACCCTCCTGTAAAACAAAATAAGGTGCCAAACCTAATTTGGAAGCACTACAAACGTTTTGTTTTCCAAACTCTTACTTTCAGTCTCTTGGACATCAAATCACTGTCACCATCTTCAGGTCTCAGTCTCTGTCTCTACTGCTACAGAATTAGCGTCACAATCTGAATCTAAACTTATCATATTTTTAATTTGAATACCCTCTGATCAATGAAACTCTACGCAGACCTATATTTGACGCACTCTTCCATAAATGTCGGCAAAGAATGTGGGGTTTTCAAACGAATTTTCCAAAACCGTACCGAAGCAAAATGTTTAACCTGATTTTTCGATAAATAATCATCTAAATTTTTCGATAAAAAATCATCTCTGGGTGCTGGCACTAAGGCTTATGCAAAGAAAATGGTTCCAACTCCAACCAACATGTGATGAGAAACACCCGCATTAAATTTAAGCATTAAATGGGGCAGCTCCTCATTCGCCATCGTCAGACAACGAAAGTTTGAGGAGAATAGTCCCTTAAATAATACCTTCGGTGTAATTATTTGTTAAAAACCTATTGAATTAGATGAAAAATTATTATTATTATTATTATTTTAAATTGAAAAATGGCAAGACATCATTAAAATGGGAGGGAGTATTTTTTTATTAAAATAAAAGATATTGTCATTTACGTAATTCGGGGGGAAATTTTTAACTTCTTGAGAATAGGCACGACAATGACACTGATGGGTAGGTGTCAATGACGATTTATTGGTGGACACTAATTTTATAGATTTCAGTGTCAAGATCAAAAGACTTTAAATTGCCGAAATTTTAACTGATTGGCAAGAGGGTCAAACAGACTCAAAATTTGGAAAACAAAATATGAGCACTATTGATGAGATTAGCTAAACTGAGTTATACCAAAATGGAGACATGAATATGCATAATGCAAAAATATTTAAGCTACCAGTTCAACTTGACCATGACATGACAACACATGAAATATAACTTGCACAATTAAAAATGACTAACATAAATGACTAATTCATATTCTTCTAACTAGTCATTTTTTATGTCGTGACTAAATTAGTCATTTATGTTAGTCACCTTTAACTCTGTCACTTATTGTCTAGTCATATTTGTTAACGAGTGACTAAATTAGTCGTTAAATTTAGTTGTTTATAGTTGGGTCAATCAAAATTGCTCATATTTAGTAGTAAATCACTTGAAAAACCTGTGGTGACTAGAATATTTAGTCATGTAGTCGCTAATTCCTCATTTTGTACTAGTGATGCAAAGAACATGACAACCCTTAGGAAAAGGTTCAAACAAAAGATAGAAAATGTGGGTGGAAAGGGCAAGGATGCAGAGAAAGGTACGAAGATAGAAGAGGAATAGGCCAAGAAAAGAGAAGAAGATGCTAGAATATTGGTACAAGAAGAAGAGAATTGGTTGAAGATTGAAGAAGAAGAAAAGAAATGAGCCTCTGAAGAAGCAACTAAGGAGGAAGAAGAAAAGAAAAGAAAAGAGGAAGTTGAGATAAAGAAGAAACAGGAGGAAAGCGAGGGCTTCAGGTTAATAGAACCCCAAAAGGAAAAGAATCCCACAGAGCAAGTTGATGTACAAGAAGGACAAGATTCTACAGGTCAAGGACAAGGACAGTCCAATCTTGATCCATTGGAGCCTGTTGTTCCTTCTGGCAGTGTGCTGGGATAAGGTTTAACTTCTGAATTTGATTTGATTCCTTTCATGCCTACTGAAGGGGAGGAAATACCCGATTTTAATACTATATTGTATGACAAAGAAAAGAAGAGAATTGTTAAGAGAACTGAGAAAAAGGTAGATACTGGAGGAAAACCAGGGAGGATGGTGACGGAAAAGACAGTAGTACATGGTACTCATAAGGATCCACGGTTAATGGCAATGGCTGGGGTAGCTTTAACCCTAGCAAATGAAGACAACCTGGACAGGATAATGACTAATCTAGAGAAGTCATGGAAGAAAGTAGCTTATCTGAAGGAAACCTTGAATAAAGAAAGGGATGAAAGTCAAAATCTAAAAAGAAAATATGAAGACATGATAGGTGAAGTCAGGGTTTCGAAGACAGAATTCCAGACTCTGCAAGCAGATAAGGAGGCTCTAGAAATATCTACAGAAATACAAGGAATAATTCTCAATATACCTTGGTAGAGTTAAAAAAGACACAGCTGGAGTATCAGAGTTTAAAGCCTGAGAAATATAATCTTCAGCTATCATTTGGAAAATTGAATGAGGAAAAGAGTAGGTTGGAAAGTAGAGTTACCAATCTAGGAATAGAGAAAGCTACTACAAAAGAAAAGGAGAAGCAATATCAGACATAGATAGCAGCTTTAGAAGAGCAGAAGAATTCATTGACAGCATCACTAAAGAGTTTCATGGAGCAGAAAGCTGACGTCCGACCCCTAAAGAAGCATGCTCTGATGCTAAGGAAAAAGATCCATCAGCTACAACTAGAGATATAAGAGGAAAGATGTAAAGTCCATCAAATAGACACTAGGTTAGAAGAAATTGTAAGTACCACTTCATATTTTCTGGATAGGACTCAAGATATATTGGAAATTCTAAAGGGGAGAATGGTTTGGGTAGAAACAAATAAAGAATCTCCCGTAGGCCCATCTGTCAAAGATCAACAGACATTGAAGTAAGAATATGAGTTAATTGAATTTGCCAGTAATACTGCAGAGCAGTTTAAAAAGACAGTGAAGAATACAAATACTGCTTATGCTGAATTTTGTAGGAGAGTACTCCTGACCTATAACCGATGTCAGACTTCTGCTATGAAAAGATTGGAGGTGCTTCCTGTGGCTAGGGTTTTACCCCTAGCTTGTGCGAATGAGAACCTACTAAGGATAACTGACTCCTTAGTAGCAGTTTAGTAAAAAGTAAATAACAATGCTAAACAGGAATGAAAACTAATCTAAAACACGTGCATGAAACAAAACAACAAAATATAAAGAATGGTTTTTTATTGATATTACCTCCGATGTGGAGGTTGGTGAAGCCCTTTGCGCTGATCCGAGAGGTTGCTCCGAGCTCCAGCTGCTCCTTCTCTTTCTCCGGTGGTGGAAATGGGCCAAAAGGGGCTCTCAATGGTGAAAGTAGCTCAAGG
>LPNX010566348.1:0-20772 GCA_001517045.1 Pseudotsuga menziesii | reverse complement strand
TCCTACCTAACTACAAAGATTCTTTTGTGTTCCCCAAATGGGGTTAGAATGTTGGTTGAGTTAAGTAGTTTTTAAGTCTCACTTGAATTAGGTGACAGATTGTGTGCTCGTGAGGTGATGAACCTGAAATAGAAGTGCCACACAAAGGGGCAACCTTCTAATCAATAATATTGAATCCACAACTTTGACATGCAAAATTTTCTGAAAAAATGCTGAAATTTCAAAAAATGGAACAAAAATTATGTTGCAAAAAAGACTGTAAGGAAGTAGGGCTGCAAGTGGAACAGGTGGCTGTGCAGATGCAGAAAATATTGCAGCAAAGGGGCTGGATTTAAAAACAGTAAAAGCTGCAGAAAACAGGTCGCGGTTTTGAGGCAAAAGCGAGCGGTCGGACCGCGGGTTTGAACGAAACAGGCGCGGACAAATCGCAGCTTTCTGGACGACAGACGCGGTCTGATCGCAGGAAACCGGCTCAAAGTCGCAGTCGGGACACAGCTAAGGGGCTGACAGCGGCGTTCGGATCGCAGCAAATGGGCTGAAAGTCGCGGCCGGGACGCAGCTAGGGGGCTTAAAGCTGTGTTCGGGTCGCAGCAAATGGGCTGACAGGCGCGGTCGGGACGCAGCTAGGGGGCTGAAAACTGCGTTTGGTTCGCAGCAAATGGGCTGACAGGCGTAGTTGGGGTGCAGGAAAATGGCCGGCAGGCGCAGCCAGATCGCAGCAAACAGGCTAAATAGCCGCGGTCGGATCGCAGGTAACAGACTTGAATCCGTCGATAGGGTGATGGAGACTGTTTGATAGCCGCGGTCGGGTTGCAGGTAAAGGCCTGAAAGACGCGGTCGGGACATGGTTGCGAAAGAAAAAACTACGGTTTATGGCGGCCAAAATGGACAGCCGAAAGGAAAAAACTAACTGAAAATAGAGATTCAAAAGAAAACCAGCGGAGTCGCCAAAACTGTGGCTAGGGTTTTACCCCTAGCTTGTGCGAATGAGCGCCTACTAAGGATAACTGACTCCTTAGTAGTAGTTTAGTAAAAAGTAAATAATAATGCTAAACAGGAATGAAAACTAATCTAAAACACGTGCATGAAACAAAACAACAAAATATAAAGAATGGTTTTTTATTGATATTACCTCCGATGTGGAGGTTGGTGAAGCCCTTTGCGCTGATCCGAGAGGTTGCTCCGAGCTCCAGCTGCTCCTTCTCTTTCTCCAATGGTGGAAATAGGCCAAAAGGGGCTCTCAATGGTGAAAGTAGCTCAAGCGGTGAGCTAGGGTTTCAAGAGCAATTTTGGAAGAGTGAGGATGCTTGTGACTGTGGATGTGAAATGAGGGGTCTCCATCACTTATTTATAGTTTTTTAGCGGTGGAGTGCTGGCCCATGGTTTT
The DNA here is from genome assembly GCA_001517045.1 of Pseudotsuga menziesii. NCBI lineage: Eukaryota > Viridiplantae > Streptophyta > Pinopsida > Pinales > Pinaceae > Pseudotsuga > Pseudotsuga menziesii. Next base: position 19,385 of record LPNX010566348.1, on the reverse strand, counting down.
GGAAACCATATGGTTTAGGGTAGCTTGTTTAGGGTTTTTTCCTCCTTTTCCTCATTATTTTATATTTTTTCTTCCCTTTTGGGGATTTTTGCTATTTTAGAGGAATTTTGGATATTTTTGGAGGAAAAAGGGGTTTTTTGGCCTTTTGGAGGCATTTTAGGCCTTTTGGAGGCTTTTTAGTGGGATTTTCGGGGAAATATGGTAGGCAAATGGACAAATGAGCCATGTAGTGGGGTAGATGAGGTAGTGAACACTTTTTGGGTGTTAACACTTCCTAAACAAGAACTATTTTGAAAACATTTATACGACATATACAGTGAGGATGAACAAGCAATCCAGCAGGCCAAGAATTTGGATGAAAGGGTATTAAAAAATGAAGTATCACATGCAGCTGTTAGCATACACTTATTGGAGGACCAGATGCGCTTGATTCTGGCTATAATAGAAGGTGTAAAGACGCAAGCTTCCAAGCATGAGATTAGCATTCGATTCCTTAAGCCTTCTAGTTTTGAGGCATAGCAGCAGATGCTAATGTACGTAAAAGGTTCATGAACGAGCAAGATAGGACTTCTTTGTGAAGTTTTAGAAATATTGATAAAGAATGTAATATATTGTATTTATCTTTTTTGTTCACAAGCAAAAGGACAAATTTTTTGTAAAGGAAAGGTTGGGGAAGCTCAAGAGGCAATGAGGGGCAGCCCAATAGTTTTTTCCTTTTTGTATAAGTATAGGAGAGTTTTAGATAGTTGGGGACCTTTTTTCAGACCATCTTTGGGAAAGATTATTGTAAGGAGAACTAATTCATCTTATAATAAAGAATTATAATTTTCGGCTGGAGAAAGCACTGTGGAGTTTCAAATGTTTGCCATGGGCTGGTTGGATATGAATTGTTTCAGTTTCAGCTTGTTTCCATGAACTATGAGATCATTCTAACTTATGGATTCCTTCATGTTTTGAATGTTCTCTTGTTTATTTCTATGAAATTTCCACAATCATAGTCGAGTAGTGAATGTTTTAAATTAACAATGAGCTATCTCTTTGTTCATCTTTTTGTTAATATTCATGTGTTCTGAGATGTTAACAACTATCTGTAAATTTATTAATGCATGTTATACAATATATTACTCACCATTAATTACAGTATTTATCCCTAGGGATAGATTAATTAGTCTTAGTTAGTTTTTCTTTATTTGTGATTTAGGAGCGAGAGAGGTAAGACGAGAGGTAAGAACCAACACATCACGTTGACCCTCCTCATTATCTCTATCGCTTGAATTTAGTTAGGAACCTGCACATCATACATAAAGATGAAAAAATAAAAAATAAACCTACGGTGGACTGGGCTATAATCGGTAAAACACTTTAACCGTTACTTGATCTACGGTAGCCGGACCGTAAACCAGACGGATTCCCCATACCAAACAATAACGAGCTAGTTGGGAACATTTATTGGGGAGAATCCCTACTGTTGTTACCTATGATTTTCCAGGCCCCAACACATTTTGATTGAGTATCGAAGACTGGGGGTCTGTGACTATCTCAGAGGAAACATCGTATGTGAATTGGTCTTCAACCATATGGAAAACACGAGGCTTATCATCTAGAAGCCTCGAGAAACTTCTATTTTTCCCTTTTAACCCAGGCTACTGCATTTCTCTTTCAATGACAGAGCGGTTCTGGTAATAACCACTTATGGACCAAGCGCCATAAGCGGTGGCACTGCTTGTGGGCAAGTGCGGTGCTGGGAATTTTCATAGAAGATTGATGATAACCATGACTTTCCACTCCAAGAGTTGGGATTCAGGGAAAGTAGGCATGTCAAGGCTCTTATCACATGATGGTGACAGGATTTTGGTATAACAAGGTGTTCTCCAAAAAGGAGCATTTGGGCCATATTTTGTCTCTGTGGTTTCATCAGGTGGATGACCAACAATCCAATCGGATGAGTCGGGTTGACCCTCCATTGGAAAATGAAAAGTAGTATTAGTTGTAGGAGACAATTGGACCAAAGGATTATTGTAAATAGAGAATTCTTCTCTAGGTCTAGTAGCTAAAGTAGTCTCAATACGAGCATCAACCAAAGCTGGTCGTTCCATGGTTACCCTTTCTTGTCCTTCCACAGCTGGAGGAGAGTTAGGAGGTAAACCCTAAAACCTATGGGATTGAAACCTCATAAGTTGCTCAGTCATGGTGGTGGCTGAAAGTCCTTTAATCTAGGTCAAAAAAGGAGGAAAAACACACAAACAAACCTACACAGAGCTAAAGGTCGCAAGCAATCTTAAGTGATACGACGGGTTCAAAATTGTCGATCTCTCACCAAGATTGTCAAGAAGGTGCAACTCTCAAGATACCTCAAGGGTACGTGCGTAGTAATCTCCTTGAATGTTGTTTTTGGTGTATTGCTCCAAACAAGATGGCCAAAGGGTTTTTCTTAGTTGGATAAGGAATCCTAGTGGGGTCTCCTGATATACACAAGGTATGTGGGAGCTCAAATCGGTAGTAGTGTTGTCTAATGCACAACTGTCCACAAGGGGCCTTTCGATATACAATAGAGAAAGTGAAGTACCTTTCTATATACCTCAAGGGTATGTGAAAGGTCATTCGATATACCAACGGTACGTGGAAGAACTGCACGGGTCCTGAGTTGTAGTGCAGACAAATTAATGACAGCTGCTACGTTTTACGATGCCCGGGCACGTAACTAACCTAACACTCAACTTTCTATACAATTTTAACCTAAAGATACCGTTAATTTTATCTGTATGATTAGGTGAATGTTTGTGAGGTGTTGTCTCCAATAATGCAGATTAAATCTATAAGAAAAAGCACTTCTTTGACTTTGATGAGACCTAATTAGGGTAAGGAAGAGACCTTTTCTTTTTTTTCAAAAACCACACCAAAAGAATGCCACTTTCAACAATCAAAACAAGATCTTAATCAAGAGATGCAAAGAGAATTCTTTCAAACACAAATATTTTCACACAAGCACTCAAAAGTGTCTAAAATGCAAGAAAGAAAATTGAGCCTCTAACGTGCATGCAAAATTAATTTTTGCTACAATGTCAAAAAGACCTATTCTTCTAAATCACTCATGCAAATGAAAATAAAAATTTTCGTAAGCATAAACAAGAGGAAAATAACATGATTCTTTTTGTATTTTTCTGGAAAATATGAGGCACATAAGGCAGTTTTTAAAAGAGACTGTTTTGTTATCATTTTTAGCAATTAAATAACACATTTAAACAAATATTTTACTACCTTTAGTATATTTTATGTTATGCAGATCATTATTTTAGCACAAGGTAAGAACAAATTTGATGTTATTTCCGCTTTGGTTATTAATATCATTTTTATGATTTTATTAACTCAAATTCATATTATTCAAAGCATTTTTGATGTATTATCTGATATGTATATTCATTTGCATATTTTATAGTTCGTTTGGGCAAATTAACACCAAAACACATTCATCCTTCTTTTCACATAACACATTTAGCTCACAATCCAGCTTGGCATTCAGCTCGTCATCTACCCGTTGCACGAGATTCACTGATCATTGTCCATGTGTGCCCTAGATTGACGCACTACACATCCAGTTTACAGTTCAGTGTTTCGTTTAGCTCACCGTTCAGCTCACTCATCAGCCTGCGCATTGTCCATAATTGGTTTTGAGCATTTAACCATAAAATAGTTGTAAATCTCCTTAGCTAGCCATCACGCCAACTATCTCTGTGTTGGACTGATGCATTTAATTCATATTCTGGAAGGTTCTCCACATAGCTACTCATCATCCACGCATTCAAAGAGGTGGACATTTTCTATTTACTCATGGTCTCCTCTGATTTAATGTTAAATTATCACAAGTCCATGCGTTTAAGGGACAGAACGGCCAGCGTTCCAGAAGATAGATTGTGTCGCTACCCCTGCTCTCCACAGCCTGCACGCTCGCATTGATAAGGGACCTACATTCTTGAACCTGTTGTTGTGTACAAACCCATGCTCAACACCAATCCATTCTCCATGCTTAGGAAGGGATTCATGCCACGCTGAAGAGGATCTGGTCGCACTATAGAAACCTGTCCACGCAAAAGATGGAGTAGACTTGTCACATTATGCCATGATCACGCTGAATGAAGAGCCATACCATGCGTTGGTTGTAAATCAATAATGTGCTTTAAATATTGCCTAAAATTAGAGAGAATTCAACCTTTAGGGTCGAGTTGCTCATCTCTTATGTAAAATTATATATATATATCAGTCTCTGATTGAAGAGAAAGTTAGTCAGGAGTTAGTCAGAGCTAGAGTTAGTCATAGTTGTTAAGCACTGTAATTCTGTTTTTGAATCTGAATAAAGAGTTGTATGCATTGCTACTGACTCATTGTTTTTTAGTAGGATTTAGTAGACTTCACCCCTTATTTTTGGGAAGGCCCCTCATCAACCAAAGGTTCATTAGCTTAGTTTTAATTTAGTTCTTTATTTACTGTTGTAGTTAATTTAATTTAATTTCTAGTTGTTTTCATTAGATGTTATTTTATTTCTTGCATTATATTTAACTTAGCTTCTTTTAAGTAGTTAAACCAATACTTTATTTCTTGTATTGGTTTAGTTTAATTTCATTTCAGCAGTTATACAAGCAAATGGTATTTTATTTCCTGTATTGCATTAGTTTAGTTTCATTTCAGTAATTAAATAAGTAGATGCGCGCATAGTTTTGATTTCAGCTATTTGCTTCCAGTATTTTGTTTTCAATCATTTCCTTTCAGTCTTTTTGTAGTTAGTTGCTTCTAGTTAGTCATTTCATTCCAGTATTGTTTTCAGTTTATTAGTTTCAGACAAGTAGAATAGTTTATTTCCATTTGAACTTAGTTTTGGTTAGTTATGAATTGGTTTAAGTAGAATACTTTATTTTCAATGTAGTCTTGTTTATTCATTTCCTGTTATGAATTTATTAATATAGAATAGTTTGCTTTCATTTAAATTCAATTTTGTTTATTTATTTTCTGTCATGAATTCGTTTAAGGTATTTTCCAGTTTATTCAAGTTAAATTCTAGTTTATTAATTAGTTTATAATGAAAATTTTTCTTTTGGTTTAAAGTATTAGTGTGAACTTAATTTGTTGATTAAATAGGTGTGTTTATTAAATCTATGCATTAGGTTTAGAACTGCATAACTTCAGCTGAAGAATTAGTTCATTTTGGTTAGTTTTTACCATTTTTACTGTACGAACCACCAATTGGACTGTCTGTCCAGTCTGTCATCCAGTCACCTTTTACAGACCTACTTTTCAGTCTGTCATTAAACCATCGGTTTTGTTTTTACTATTTTTATGTATTTTTCAAATTATTTCTAGTTTTTTTTGTTAGCATTCGGATTATGTTTGTAGTTAGTAGTTTTATTGAAGCATTTGGATTAAAGTTTGGTTGTTCTAAGTTATTGATTAAAGTTTTGTCATTTTTCTTAAGTTGTGTTATTCTTCGAATATTAAATACTAATTTTATTTTACTGTTGTTTTATGTCATGATCATATTCATTTGCATTTATAGTTTAGGGTTAGATGCACTATTTTTTAAGTTAAGTTATTTATAATCATAGGAATCATTCTTGTTTTCATGTGTGTATTGAAAAATAGAATTTAATTATCTTTATTAAGTTTTCTACTTGCTTCTTTTCATTTTCCTATTCTTTATAAGATAAGTTGTCTTGTACCTCAGCCCTTTGTTAAAGAGTAGTTAGTTGGTTAGTTGTCAGTTCAGTTGTTATGATTTATTTATGTATAAATTAGTGCCTAAAGCCATTGTTTATACCTTTCTTTTCAGTAGCTGTTCAGAATTTGATATTCCAGTCCAATCCAATTATTTAGATAGTTTTAGGAGCTTGACTCTGTTTTTCATTTTGAAAGTCCTTTCAATCTTTTGTTTATTAAGATATCTCCACGACACCCTAGGAGTCTTTTTACCTTTGCATATATTTTGTATCAACTGTTATAGTTGATTTTACCACACATGGTGGATCACACTTTTATGTCCTTCCCTTTCCCTCTGCAGACTCCTTAGACCCCATGGACCATTTTTGTACCTTTGATGTTTCCAAGATCATCCCTAAAAACATGCAATAATTTCCATATGCGATGTTTAATCCCTTTCTTGCGTATATATGTGGATTTGACCCTTAAACCCGTGTACATCGGGATGTGTGCAAAAGGCCAAATGATTTTGGAGTTTTCTTTGATGTGGATCCGAGTCACTTGTCTCTTGGCCTTCCATATGCCTTGATATCGCTCGGATTCGACCTTCCATTACCCCATTGAAGAGCTATATAAGGAACCCTTTGGATACATTGAAAGGGGAGGAATTGAAGAGAAAGAAAACTATAGTCCATTGTTGCCGGAGCTTATACTTGAGTCTACATCCCTTTGTCCCTTGGAGCACTTTGTGTTCTTCCCAAGCTTGTCTTTTGCTTGTGAGATTGCTATTGAGAGATAGAGGATTGAAGTTGTGGAGGCCCAAGTGGGGAACTCAGTTTCTCTAATTCGCAGACGTGCTGACAGAGGTTGTCACTATTGTAATCTCTGTTTTATATCAATAGAAATATCTTTTCCTGTCCAATAATGTGTATTTAAATGAGTATTTGATCCATGGATTCTTTTAAATGCTTACATGTTATTGATTATATATGCTAGAGTAGGTCTAACACAATTATATATAGCATGCTTGTCTTGTTTGTTGAATGTTGAGGAAGCAAATTGCTATTACAAGTGAGATTGGAAAAGCTCAATGGGGATCTACATCAACCATCTAGAATAAGGTACGAACCGAGATCCTTTAGTGTTAGATATTTGGTTTCTCTTGCATATAGGAAAGGATTGATTTCTGGAGTCAAGATGTCTGTTGTGGTACCCCAAGCCATAGGAATTTCTCTCCATAACAGAATTGGTGACTCTGCTGGGGAGTTCCTAGTCATTTTTCCTTTGGGGGTTTTAATCCGCATTCAATGTTCTTGAATTACTCTGATTTCTCTTTTTTGAGTTGGGTATGGGGGCATGTTTGCCTGGTAGTGTCTGATAGGAGTGAATTTTGTTTTAGCTTATCTGTTTTCCTTCATTTTTATCTCTTTTTCTTCCTATACGTGAGTTTTTGCCTCACAATTGCATGTACACGTGGTTTTGACTGAGATATCTGCATATATACGCGGGTTTTCTGCACACATTCACGTATGCCCTGAATTTTTCCTTTTAGAGGAAGATTGAGTGTTGCTGGGTGATTTTTGATGATTGCTGAGTCTCCTTAGATGCTTCTAGAGTCTGTATACACCTCTATTTTTTACCAGAGACGCTTTTTAGGGTAATTTTTTTTTTTTAAGAATGTTCTTGTCATGCCATTTTCAATTTTTTTGTTTTGGGATTAATGCATTAGGTCTCTTTTACCTTAGTGCTTTGCATGGGTGTTGTTTGAATAGTGCTTGCAGATTCTGGGGTTGGTAGAGTCATTCCTTTGCTTTATTATCTCATTTTTATTCAAAAAATCCAAAAATATTTACTTCGTTGCATCATTATGCATCATTGCACTTTGCATTTTGCATGGTACATGCACTAGGTTTGCTCAGAGAAGTATTAGTCAAGCTTTCATATAGGAATTATTGCATTTGTCATTTGAAGAAAATTTTGTATTTCACGTAGTAGCATGCCCTATTTTTCATCCGACACAATACATTTGCATTGATTGTTAGGTGTGCATTTTACTTCATGTTGTGTCATAACACCATTGGTTGCACGATCATCTACCTTTTTGAGTAATAATCCAAATAAAATCAACACTTAATTAAAATGGATTACACTATTTTCTTTTATAGGGTACACCAACAAGTTTAGGTTTTAGGGTCTTGGAATAGTTCATTGTGAGTAAATTCTCCAAGACCACTAAACAACAACATGTATGTGTCTTTCCAGGTGAGAGTGTGAAATTTCTTGGTATAATTAGTGTTTCTCAGGATCCTCCTCTTACAAGGGAGTTAAGCACGAGGCAGTGTGAGCGGTTATTGATTGGGATGACCCTTAGTCATAACTGGGTAGCACCAGAGATATTTCTAGGATTGTATTCGTATCTGGGGGCTCTTTCGAGAGTTTCAGGCTTTGCTACCCTACCCATACTGTCAATCCCTCCTATGACTGTCTGCCTGAGGATTGATTATATTGAGGTGACCTTATTTACCTTACCTAGGTTATCGAGTGGGTACTTTGCAGGGGTTATTTTGTAGGTGTCCTGGCCAGGTTGGGCTTGGATAGCACAGTCGCTATATGTGTTGAAGCTGAGGGCCACAATAATTAGTTACGAACCTATGCTTGTTGTGTATGGGAGTCTCAAGCCTCTCCTAGGTGAGACATACCTACTTCATTTAGGAGCTCACATATCCTACCCTTTTTTGCTTATGATTGACTTTAGATTATATAGGTGTATGCTCTGTGCATGCTAGCTTGCTTAGGGTTTGCGTAATTAGAAGAGTATTTTTCATTTTTTGAGTCGTTGTGGATTTGGGTGCGGCACTTCTCTGTTCTCATATTTAACAAGACTTTCGCCTTATACATATCCTCCTCCTTTGGGAGAGAGAAATAGACAGTCTAGGTGGACTAATTCTCACATTTATTCACACACGATGGGAGATCATGAAGATGAAATTCCTGAGTTGTCTTCTCCACCTCATGAGGTTGGGGAAGAAGATCCTACTCCTATATATGATCCTTCACCTGATATACCTACACACTCTAGGTATGATCCTTCAACTGATATACCTGCACACTCTAGGAATGATCCCTCATTCACAGGTCGTTGGTATTGGATGTCGGGCAACGAGACTCATCATGAACCTGCGAGCAATAGTTACATTAGTTATGGCATGTTTGGTATCCATACACATGATCCGACACACCATGCCGAGTCGGAGTTTGAAACTAACACTACACTTAGGGGCAATCCTATTCCTTTCCATGTAGAGAGATTTGGGAGCACGAGTCACATTGCACCCTCCATCCCGATGGTGGAGGCTACATCACATGTTCGTCCTAGACTCGGTGTTAGTAGTCCTATTAGGATACCAAAACCAAGACGAGTGACTATAGGGAATACAACTTACATCATTTCGCATGTCCCTTCGTCCTCTATTTCTAGTTCTTCGAATGCTATTCCTCTCCCTCATTCATGTGGTCCTTTGGGCTGGAATATTGCTACTAGTCATGTTCGTACTGCTACTGCTCACGTAATTGTGTCTCAGAGTCAAGTACCTCCTATTGTCTCGAGGGTTCATATTCCTACTTCTGGAACGTCCTATGGTCTATTGCAAGGAGTTCCCCATATTCCTACTTATGGAGTTTCTCATGGGACATCCCATGGGACATCTCATGGATCTTCTCATGGACAATATTATGGACCATAGTACGGACAGAGTTATTCACCTTATGGGTACGAGTATCAACAACCCGCTTACTCCTCGAATTATGGCTTTGTAGCTCTGTTGCTAGGGTTTTACCCCTAGCTTGTGCAAATGAGCACCTACTAAGGACAATGGATTCATTAGTAGCAGTTCAATCATATGTGAAATAAAAGATACTAAACAATAATGAAAATTAATCTAAACATGTTCATGAAGCAAAACAGTAAAAAGTAAAGAATGAATTTTATTGATCTAACCTCCAATGTGGAGGTTGGTGAAGCCTATTGCACTGATCCGAGAGGTTGCTCTGAGCTCCAGTTGCTCCTTCTCTTTCTCCAATGATGGAAATGGGCCAAAGGGGGCTCTCACGGTGAAAGTAGCTCAATGGTGAGCTAGGATTTCAAGAGCAATTTTGGCAGAGGCAGGATACTTGTGATTGTGGATTTTGAATAAGGGGTCTCCATCACTTATTTATAGTGGTGGAGTGCTGGTTTAAGGTTAGGGTTTCAGCTGTTTAGGGTTTTTTCCTCATTTTCCTCATTATTTTATATTTTTTCTTCCTTTTTGGAGCTTTTTGCTTTTTTGGAGGAATTTTGGATATTTTTAGAGGAAAAGAGGGTTTTATGGCATTTTGGAGGCATTTTAAGCCTTTTGGAGGCTTTTTACATGGTTTTGTGGGTTTTTTATGGAAATACGGTGGGAAAATGGAAAAATGAGCCATGTAATGGGGTAGATGAGGTAGTGAACCATTTTTGGGTGTTAACAGATTGCCCCCTGATGTGCGAGGGCAGGAGCTCATCGTATGGCCGATGGACATCATAAGTCATATATGTTTTTCCTGGGGTGTGGAGAACAGAAGGAACCAACTGAAGCCCGAAACAACGATCTCGAACTAACTGCAAGGACTAAAAAGTACATAACCTTAATAATGGATGAGGAATCATCTGATCATATAGACGAGGCAGGCATTCCCATGCTCGTATCAAGATACATAAAAATAACTGTGAGGCCCAAAAAGAGGGACCTGTAGGATATATAGGAAACCGCTGTGTATATCATAAGTGTCCAGAGGGGACACAAATATGGAATATACTGCTGGGCTGACCATGTCTGAACTGAACAACTGATGCACTGGAATGATAGCAGTGCTACTGAATGTGGTTCCACAGGAACTAATGAGCTGCTGGATCAAAGCGACAACGGTCATAAGTGCAATGGTACACTGATCTGGAACTGAACTGGGTACTCAAGGAAGCATGAAACTGGATGGCTTCCGAATATAATCTCCAACGCAGCCCGGACATCCATGGGAACATATCACTGAGCGTTCCGAAGTGACTCACCAATGTGATAGAGTTGGGGGAAATCCGGGGTCTTTGACACATAATGGAAAGGATATACATCCTGCGCGATTCTCAACGATGCGATTAAGGTGCTGAAGTTGAGCATGTGAGAAACAACTATTCGGAGAGGCAATGATGACTCCTCCCAAAATGGTCCGTAGGCACTCACCACAGATGGTGATGGGTCCAAGGCACAGGGGCCTCTGGGTCTATCCTCTGGAATAGAGGGGCTGTCGTTGACAGAGGGAGACCTGCAACTATCAAGGCAATGATGTTTCCTTGACAGGAGCACGAGGTGAAAAACCGAACTGTGATAGTACTGATGGCAGGAGTGATAAACTAGGGGGAATAACTGGGCAAGTAGAGTGGGTGGACTCAAACTTCCTTTGTTTAGAGTATGATGGCGGGGATGATTGCGCAGCATATGAGACTGACTGGTGGTAAAGGGATCATATCGGTATAGCATCTGAGGGTGAATGGGTTGAGGGAGGCTCAAGCTGTGGTAAAATGGTAGGAGACTGCAGAATACTCTGAACAAAGGCGACCTGATTGGAGGTGCTGCCGAGAGGATTGATCATAGCGCTAAGAGGCGCGGGGGGACTTCTTCATGGGTTAGGGACCTAGAAGAAGTGTGGATATTAAAATGGTACTGTCATGTGGATTTTATGAGCCCAGGACAGTTCATGCTCATGGTCGCTTTCAATTTTAAGGAGTCTGAAAGCAAATAAGAAGACTCTGAAGTAATGGAATGATACTGTCGTGTGGATTTTACGAGCCCACGACAGTACATGCTCGTGGTTTCTTTCAATTTTAAGGAGTCTGAAAGCAAATAAGAAGACTCTGAATAAATGGCCAGGCAAGGAGGAAGTGTTCAATCAAGGAATATTTATGATGAAAAAATATCCAGGACTGAGGGTGGGCGGGAACACTGGTGGGCCTCCTTGCGGGGTGAATGAATGGTGGAAAAATAACGAAACATTTGCAGTATGACAGGAGTGGATGGCTCATGTAAAAAGTGTGAAATAATCTGATGACGGCCGATGTGGCACGCAAATTGATGCGGCAAGGTGTAGGGATGCACTGTTGAAATTGTACCAAGTGAGAGCAAGAAATGATCTCAAGCATCATCACGAGCTCGGAAAAATGAATCCGGCGTTTCAAAAAGTGTTAAAAACAGAGAGCGGCCGAAGTGGCGCGCAAACTAAGGTGACTATTGGTATCAAAAAAATGGGAAAAAATGGTGTAGCGAAAAATAATGCAACGAGGTGACCATTGTGATGGTTTCGTTGTGCTGATTCCAATGGTGGAAACGGTTTTGAAAACGGACTCCGTTTGGGTTCAAAATGGCCAAAGAAGAGAAAAGTCAACGGACTATAAATAGTAAGTGGGCCCAACATGACATGTGTCATTTGACTAGTGGTTGTTGACTCGTGATCGCAGTGGACTAGAGCTGAATTGTCATTTCTGGACGATCTGACCAGTCGATTGCGGAGTCGGGAGATACAGGTATTCCGTTAAACTTATACCTGCATTATTTTTTTGGTTTGGGGGGGGGTAGTGGGTCCCAGGGGATGATTTGTACAGTCCACGTGGGTGGACCACGGGTTAGGGGGGTGAAACCGTGGTCTCAGATCGTGGGTTCAGGCCGGGACAGCCGCGGTCGCGGACCGCGGCTGTAGGCCTGACAACCGCGGTCGCGGACCGCGACTGTAGGCTTGACAGCCGCGGTCGCAGACCGCGGCTGTAGGCCTGACAGCCACGGTCGCGGACCGCGGCTGTAGGCCTGGAAGCCACGGTCGCGGACCGCGGCTGTAGGCCTGACAGCCACGGTCGGGGGCCGCGGCTGTAGGCTTGACAGCCGTGGTCGGGGACCGGGCTGTTCTGGTTTTTGTTTGGATGGGTGGGAAGGTCCATTATTTTAACGTGAGCCTGATGAGACTTCGTTGTGTGATTGACAGGATGCCACAGGTACTATGGAGGGAGCGAGAGGTTCCAAACGAGATAGTGACAGTGGTTTGAGAGGATCGTCGGGTATGGTCACTGTTAGGACTCTTCGGACTGTTGAAGTTCGCAGAGGTTCCTATGATGCGGTCAGCAGGATTGCTGCTGAACCGGTTGGTCGGATTCTGGGAGCCAGACGCATTAGCGTTTCGCGTGCAGGGAGAGAGGGTGGACCTCACCCTCACTAATGTTTATTTCTTGACGGGGTTGCCCTGCCTGGGGAGGGTAGCAGATACTCAGCCGCGGGTGTCTGCAGACCTGGATATGGATGATATGGTGGAGCGGTTTTGTTGGCCGGAGGCTCGGGTGCATCGGAATGCACTCCTGGTGAGGGATCTACGGGAGCCAGCAGTACAGGAGTTGGCGGCATGTGTGGTTCGTATTTTGGGGTCCAAGTCACTTGAGAAGGTGTCTGGGGGTCAGATGCAGCTCGTGGAGCGTGTACTGGCCGGGACCTATTTTGCGTGGGGCCAGATGTTCCTGACCTGCGTGCAGCGACAGCTGACCGCGGCGAAGGAATCTGGGAAGGGATTTTGTTACGGTTAATTTTTGTGTGCCTTCTTCATGGAGAGGGTCCCCACACTGCGGCCGCGGGTGCCGGTTAGAGCAGGAGGCTTGAGGGAGCCTCGGATGGTATAGTGGGGAGAGATGATGTGCCACCGTGGTGGCGGGGACGTAGGGTGATACTTCACTCAGGATCTGTATTTGCAGTGGCTCCAGCTACCACTGATGCTGGAGGACTATCCATACAGGGATATGGACTTCACAGGAGATCCAGATGCTCCACGGCCACCAGGACAGGCATGGGGGCCAGACGGTATGTATGGTTTAGTTGCTTTGTCTAGTTTTATGCATATGATATATTGTGGATATATGGTAACTGACAAAATGGTGTTTTGCAGATGTGGGCCCGAGGCCACCGCCGGGACATGTGGCGCGCAGAGGGACTGTGGCCATTCTAGCTTTGCTTGGGCGAGGGGAGGTGCATCGTCCAGATGCAGAGAGGACACTGGAGTCCGTACAGGTGCTGTTAGATCAGGTGCTAGTGGGAGTGACTGACGCGGGATGGTGGGACCTGGATCCGGCTGTGGTCCAGGATTGCTTGGGGGCACCTCGAGATTTTAGATCGATCGCGATCCGGGTGGCCCTGTTGGCAGACAGGGCACGGGCCCAGGGGCCCAGACTGGATGTGGACGCGCCGGAGGAGGAGTGAGGAGAGGAGTCAGAGGCAGCAGACACTGACAGTGATGTCGGGTACGACTCCCATTAGGGGGTGCAGGGGAATCCCCCCTATTTTTTGTAGCTACGGCCTGTACTTTATGAGGTTTTGGGATTGTACATATATATATTTTTTGTATAGCTGAGTACAGGGGTACTCAGGACATGTATAGGTCATGTATATTTATATATATATATATATATATATATTTATGCACATGGATGCACTTTTTTGTTTATGATGTTTTACCATTTGTACGCACGTGGATGCGCTTGATGATGTGTTATATGTATGTGTTGCACGTGGATGCAAGTAATCTAGGATGTTGGGCACGTGGATGCCCCTTGTGTATTTTATGTGATGTGACATGACTTATGTATGATTAGGCACGTGGATGCCCCTATGGATGCGAATGTTTATGCAATGCAGTCTTTTTGGTTTGTTATATAGTTGGATGAGATGCTATGATGTATGGTGGAGATGTTATATGGTGTGATTGATATGCCAATCTAGGATGTTATTTGCCATTTGATCTGTGACACTATTTTGAGCTCTTGGGACATGTGTGAATGTGATGTATTCAAATTGTCGGCTGAGTTGTTTTGTATGCAGGAATTTTCTAAAGAGGCAGGGATCACGTACCTGGTAGCAGTTGTTGATCTGGGAGACAAGTAGCTGGGAGTCCAAGAACACATGAAGGTGACGTATGCCCATCTGGAGGGAAGCAGTGAGGAGACCGGTCACAGCATCATACTCCGCCTGGTTATTGGTAGCAGCGCCTATACAGGTTCCATCAAGGTGAATCAGTTCGTCGGAAGGGGAATACAAGACCCACGCTGCAGAAGCCAGGTTGGGAGACCAGCGGCTTGCACCATCAGCGAACCCAATGTAACGAGGTGGAAAATGGTCCATCTGTGGGCATGCAAAAAACGATGAATGTGAGATTATGGTAAAAAAGGTAAAAAACACTAAGGGAGCAAACTGTACAATGCGAACCAATGAGGTCGCGGTTTCAGTTATGGGTAAAAACGTTTAAGATACAACCCATTACGGGGGTTGTTGAAAGGGTGGCCTTCAGAGTCAGCTATAATGTATGCCCCCTTGCCGAGGCAAGTCTACACAATGTAAGGGCCTTGCCACATGGACTCAAACTTTCCTTTACTGGTTTTGTCGTGGGCTTGGTCATAGGCGAGGACGAGGTCCCCTTCGTGGAAAGTTCGAGGGTGAACATGTTTGTCATAACTGGCTTGGGAGCGGATTTTGGCAGCCTCGATGTTCTGGAGAGTGGCACGACGATCTTCATTGGCTTGTTCGAGGGATAGCAGACGGTGCTCAAGGGGGGAGGTATCAGGGAGAAGCTCAACGGTGATGTGTAAGGCAGGTATTTGACACTCGATGGGGAGGACAGACTCTACATCGTGAACTAAATGAAACGGGGTAAAACCGGTGGCGGTCTTGGTGGAGGTACGGTAAGCCCATAAGGCAGGGAATAGCATATGGTGCCAATTGGACTTATGCCGATCAACAGTGCGTTGGAGTATGGTTTTGAGGATTTTGTTAACAGCTTCGACTTGACCGTTCCCTTGAGGGTAGTAAGCCGAGGAAAACTGGTGTTGGAATTTGAGGAAGGTGGATAATTTGCGCCAAACGAAATCTTCAAAGTGTGATCCATGGTCTGAGACTAACTGTTTAGGGACCCCGAATCGAGTGATAACATGGTTGAAAAAGAAACGGGTAGCAGTTTTAGCGGTACAGTTGAAGGTGGGCATGGATTCCGCCCATTTGGTGAAGTAATCAACGGCAACAACGATGTACTTATGGCCATTAGCAGATGAGGGTCTACACTCCATGAAGTCGATGGCCCACTTGCAAAAGGGACCAACGGTGACGACTAGGTGTAATGGAGCAGGTGGTGTCTGGGCCTTGGGGGAAAAAAGTTGGCAGTTATGGCAATGCTTGACCGCAGTGATGCAGTCGGTGAAAAGTGTGGGCCAGAAGTATCCGGCACGAACGACCTTTTGGGCAGTGGCCATTCCTGAAAAATGGCCGCCGCAGGCACCACTATGGCAATCATTAAGGACCTGTTCAGCTTCTTCGTGTGTAAGGAAACGACGAAGAATTGTGTTGACTCCTCGCCGGTAAAGGACATCTCCTATGAGGAGGTAACGAGAGGCCTGGTGACGGATACGACGACATCCATTACGAGTGATGGTGGGTCGAAACTTCTGCATGCGCAGGTATAACAAGAAATCACCGTACCATGGGTCATCAGATGAGATAGTAAACAAGTGATTATCGGGTAACTCTTCGGAGATGGGTGGGGCCGAGATAAATGAAGGGAGATCAGTGATGAGCTGGGCAAGCACAAGGGATTTAGTACTCTTAGGTGTTCGGAACGTGAGGTCATATTCTTGGAGGATAATGACCCATTTAGCCACACGGCCTTGCAGTAGCCGCCAGTTTAAGAGATATACCATGGGGTTAGAATCGGCGACGACTGTGCTATGACTAAGCAGAATGTAGTGTCGCAACTTTTGGATGGAAAAGACCACTGCTAGGGCTAGTCTCTCCTCATATGGGTAACGTAGGGGTGGGCCGGACAAGGTCTGGCTGACGTAGTAAATGACATGCTCTTTGGCGTGAGGCGTCTTCTTGAACCAAGACTCCAGACACAGCATGCTCGGATGCCGAGACGTAGATGATGAAGTCCTGAGAGAAATCCGGAGGGCAGATCAAGGGGGCTTGTGTGAGATATTTCTTGAGGGCTTCGAATGCAGCTCTGGCTTGCTCATCCCAAACAAAGGGTATGTGGGTACGGAGCAGGCGCAAGAAACCGTGAACGGTTGTGGCGTAATCAGGAACAAAGCGTCGAATAAAATTGGATCGCCCTTGCAGACTTTGGAGTTGCCGGAGCATTCAAGGAGAAGGAAGGTCTAAGATGGCTTGGAATTTTAGGGGATCAACAGTAATTCCTTTCTGGGAAATAATGAAACCTAACAATCGGCCGACTGGAACGCAAAAGACACACTTGTTTGGGTTCAAGCGGATCTGATATTTGCGACAATGCAGAAAAACTTGTCGAAGGTCATCAAGGTGGTCTGATCGTTTTCGGGAACGAGCTGTAAGGTCATCAAGGTAGACGAGCAAGATATGGACCAAATCATGAAAGCAATAGTTCATGGCCCGCTGGAATGTGGCACCAGCATTTTTTAGGCCGAAAGGCATGACGCGATAGGAAAAGGTGCCCCATGGGGTAGTGAAAGCGGTTTTGTACTGGTCTTCCTTGCAGATTTGGATCTGATTGTATCCAGAAAAACCGTCCATAAACGAGAGGATTTCATGCCCCGCACACGCATCAATGAGCTGGTCAATAAATGGCGTAGGGAAATTGTCTTTGGGACACGCGCGGTTTAAGTCTCGGAAGTCAGTGCATACCCTAATGGTGCCTTGTTTCTTGTTGACAGGAACAGGGTTTGAAACCCAAGTGGTATAGGCAATAGGATAAATGAAACCTGCCGTGCGAAGCTTTTCAATATCTGCTTTGACAGCTGGGAGTTTTGAGGGATGGATGGGACGTTGTTTCTGACGAACGGGGGTTACATCAGGCCATGTGTCAATGTGGTGCTCTATAGTGGCAGGGTCAAGACCGGGCATTTCGGTATAGGACCAGGCAAAGACATCACGGAATTCTTTGAAGAGTGTTTTGTATTCCTCAACCTCCTGCGCAGTGCAAGATGCTCCTAAAGCGATGAGTTCGGGGGTGCTTCCGGGGGCAGCGATGTCAATTTGGATGACAGGTGAGATGTTGGCCATGTTACCCTCTTCGAAGGCATCAGGAGCAGGAATAGGGTCCTTGAACCAGTCGACCTTGGGGGGAAGGAAGTCTTTGGATTCAACTGCAAATTGGGTAGCAGTGTTAGAGGAAGATTCATCTAGGAGGAAGTAGGAACGATGGTGCATGTCATCCCAGGGATAATATGGGGCGGTGAGAGCCTCGAGGATCTCCTCATCAGTACGGAATATCTGTGTCGTCAAATCGGTTGACGAGGGAGTAGTGACCGAAGAGATCATATAAATGGTATTAACCACTTCGGAAGGGGAAGAGACCGGGGAATGGATTTCCTCAATGGTGGGTGGTGTCGTCTCAAGATCCAGATTGTTCATCTCAAAGAGAGTGGTATTGACCTCTCCGGAAGGGGAAGAGACCGGGGAATGGATTTCCTCAATGGTGAGGGGTGCCGTCTCAAGATCCAGATTGTTCATCTCAAAGAGAGCTATTCTGTACTCGGGGAGATCAGGACAGTGATGTGAGTAATGTTCGTAGACACCGCATAAGGCATAGGAGTGGTTAGTGCGCAAGGATTTGTCGCGAGGCATAGGGGTTGAATCTATATGGACAACTGGGATAGTGGGGTCATCGTCAAGCGTTTGCATGTGTTATAGCGGATTTCACCACACTAGGTGAATCACACATTGTATGGCCTTCCCCTATCCCACTGCAGACTCATTATTCCCTATGGACCCTTTATTGTCTTTTGATGTATTATTGACCATCCCTAAAAACATTACAAAAATGATATACGTGGCCTTTTCCCTGATAACCGTGTACATACACGGATATTCCCTCTATAGTCGTGTACATCGGTATGTGTGCATAATCCAAAACTGTTGGACCGTTCCTTTCCTTGAATCCGACTCATATGACTCCTGGCCTTCCATATGCCTTGAGATTGCACGGATTCGACCTTTCAGTATCACTTTGGAAAGCTATATAAGGAACCATTGAGACATTGAAAGCAATAAGAGAAGATTGAGAGTACCGAAACTATAGTCCATTGTTGCCAGAACTATACTTGAGTCTGCATCCCTTTGTCCCTTTGGAGCACTGTTGTGTTCTTCCCAAGCTTGCCTTTGTTAGTGAGCTTGCTATCGGAGTGATGGAGGATTGAGGTGGTGGAGGCCCAAGCCATAGGAATTTCTCTCCGTAATAGAATTGGCGACTCCGCTGGGGAGTTCCTAGTAATTGTCCTTTGGGGGTTGATCTTTTGGCATTCAATGTACTTGAAGTGCTCTCTCTCTCTTGTTTCTGTGTCGGGTATGGGGGCATGTATGCCTGGTAGAGCCTGATTGGTGTGAATTTAGTCTTAGTCTGTCTGTTTGCCTTGAATTTTTGCATCTTTTTCTTCCTGTACGCGGGTTTGTCACTTACAATCGCGTATACATGCAGGTTCTTCTGGAAATTCCGCGTATACACGCGGGTTCACTACGCACAGTCGCGTATACCCTGGTTTTTTACATTTTTGTGGAAGATTGTGGATTGCTGGGTGAATGCTGTTAGTTGCTGAGTCTCCTTTGGCACTGCCTGAGTCTGTTAAGGCCTCTGTTTTTGACCAGAAA
>LPNX010566334.1:33641-47213 GCA_001517045.1 Pseudotsuga menziesii | reverse complement strand
TATATATATATATATATATATATATATATATATTGGACGATGCAAGTGACATATTAGTCTTCATTTCCATTGTATTTCAACAACTCTATTTTTTCCTTAGGTGGGTACACTATGTAAGGATGATATTGATTGTCTTTTGCCTTACGGTTTGATGGTGGCTCGGAACTACTAGACAATGCAAGTGACATATTTGAATTGCTTCATTGTTGGCAGTGATTTTTATCCTTTTTATTCTCTACTATCTTACTGATAGCGTCTATTTTGGTGTTTAAGCGTGCCTCCATATTTGGCAGTACTTTTGTTTCTATCTATTTCTTAAGTGTCACATTGTTAATCTTTATTTCTTTTTGCAATTCTTCTTGATTCTTGGCAAGTGTGGGCCTATGTGGAAACATGAAATGAGGCATCTAGCATGTCTGGAATGCTGACCTCATCTGTCTTAGGAATTAGTCTTTGTAACAACTCCATTAATGTATTATGGTTTTGCATCATGGTGCTCAAGTTTTGTGTTATGGTGTTTATGTTTTGAGTCATAGTACTCATTTTTTCATCCAAGTATTTTAGTTTTTCGTTCAGGATGTCAAATTTTTCATCCAGCCTTCTTTCTAGTACCAGAAAAACTTCACCTTTGATTTCTTTTTGAAGCACAGTATTGTTATTTTTCATCTCTTCCTTCAAGTTTTTTGGTTAGCGATAAGGGACTTGATGTCCTTCTCCATTTTTTTGATTTGTTCTTTTAGTTCCATTATGGTCTTGGACCTTGTATACAGAGGAATGTACTTCAACCCTATTTTTCTTTGTGAGGGGTGGGACATTTTTTTTTTTGGAATAATAATAAATATTAATTAATTAATTAATATTATTATTGTTTTTTTTAAGTTTTAAAAAACAAACATTATAATAATAATCTATAATACTTGATTTTTATTAAATATATTATATTATAATATAATATATTGTTTTGGTTACTTTTGTTGCAAGTCGTGGAGGTGTCGACGGAGTGATGGCATGTGAGGTTGGTGGCTGTTGGGGCGAGCGCATGAGGGAGGGTTGGTGCAGTGGCGGTTGACAACAACGCACAGCAGGAGAGGGAACACGTAGATTGGAAAACGCGGGAGGAGCAACAGAGGGAGCAGTGTAAGAAAGAGGTGCGTGGAGATGGAGGGAAGAGTGGAATGGAGGTGAAGGGAGATGTGGAGTGGAGTAAGGAGACGGGAGGTGCGTAGGTGGTGAAGGGTGGCATAGAGAGAAATGGGGTGGATTAGAGATTGCGTGGAGGAGATGGAAGGATGTTGTATGTGAAGATCAATGAAGGGAATGATGGTGTCAGTGGAGGATGGATCAGGAACAAGGGGAGAAGGGTTCCGTGAGAGGAACGAGGAAGTGAAGCTGAGCGTGGGGAACAATGGAGGTGGGGAGAGCAGTGGATCCTGGAGTAGGAGAAGAGGAAAATCGTGGGGAATGTGTGGAGCAATGTGAGGAATTTCAGAGTGAAGTCTGAAAACGAGAAGCGAAAGAATTAGGAGTGGATGGCAAAAACAACAACGTGGAGATGAGAGAGGGAGGATGAGCCAAGTCTGAGCTCAGGCCAAAGGAGTGAATCCACTCTGATACCACTTGGTATAACCGTATTCGGTTGGACTCTTAATAGTCGAATCTGACTTTCATGTTTAATAGTAAACTAAGAATAATGTATTAGATGATTATAAAATTACAATAAGTTGCCTTTATAGGGCTTGAGCAAGCATAGTGAAGGTTTACACCCTTTCCCTAGTAACCTAATAATCTATTAATTTATAAATAATAATATTAATTAAATATTCACAACGGTTTGTATATATAAAAAACATTCTTTATAGGAAAGATACTTGTGATTCCTAAATTCGTGTATATAATAAAATTGAAATAGTAACAAATGTTTATAAAGTAAAGAACATGGTAAAATAAAAACTTATTAACATTTCCGCATATTTACAGTTTCCATAGCGCAGTCAGATTTAAAATCTACTTTCATAATTTAAATAGTAAGACCAATGCATTAGATAATTTAGTAAATAACTTGTCACAACTAACGGGAATACGCAACTGAAGATGTTGTTCATCCCAACCAACTCCTAGAGCACCCAAATTTACTTGCCCTAGAACCCCCGAGCCTGTTTGTTTTAAACCAAAAGGGAAAATTCCTATGAATGTGCAATCTCTAGTTGTGCATCAAATAGATCATTTCCCCTCCATCGCAAGCCCCATGCTTACTTTATGGAAACAATACTTTATAATATTTTTCCTCGGACTTGATCATTTATGAGCCACCTGCTCATTAATGCTCCACAAAGAGTTTCGACTTGATTTTGGGGAAGATGCCTCCTGCATCACTTGAGTTTTTACTCAGCATCTTTCTCTCTCTCTCATTTCCCCTTGTGGGTCAAGAAACACTCTTTTAACGACTACTTCCAGTTCAATTCCTCTTAGTTTTTTAATTAATAATAATAATAATTGCATTACATTTATTTTGACTTTATTTGTCAAAATATAAAAAAAAATAGACAATCAAAGTCTTAAACAATTTAATAATTGTTTGGTGTATTACAATGTTTAGAGTAGTGTCAAAGGAGGAGGAGTTTGGAGTGTTATTCCCATAGCTTTTCTCTATTCCTATCAATATATCCTAAGGTCCCTTAAATACTACACTACATATAAAAGAAAACGGTCAAAATTAAAAATGAGAGACGACGCATATACAAAAAAGAGTAAATAGGAATTTAGCCTCTTTCATTATTAAAAAAATAATATCTAACTACATTTAACAAATGCTATAACAAAGGAGAATGTTGAGAGTAACACCAAAGTAAAAGGATTTTGGAGTGTTATTCCCATAGTTTTTCTCTAGTCCTATCTATATATCCTAAATTCCCTTAAATACTACACAACTTATAAAAAAAAATTGAAAACTAACAGAATTAAAAATGAGAGACTAAGCATATATAAAAAAGAGAATAAATAAGCATTTGGCCTCTTTCATTCAGGGAGTGTTGATTTTTCCTCTAGATTGAGAGGACATTTTCCATTCAAAGTTGGCCATGCATCACTCTTATATATGTGAGTCTAAAAAATATTTTAAATCTAAATTTAGTAGACATGTTCTTTTTTATAACATTTTATTATTTTTTATAAAGGACACTTATCACCTCTACATGAGCACCTAAGATCTTACCCATCTTCCTTTACTAAGCTACAGAGTGAGCCTCTTCCATCCAATTAACATTCTTTAAAATATATATAAAGCATTTTTTTATTTTCCTTTTGTATCACATATTTAAATAAAAATAAGAAACATTTTAATGTGATCTATTTAATCATTATTTTATATCAATACTATTGAAAGTTTTATATACTACCCTTATGTTATTATGATAACAACAAAAAAATAATCTTTTTAACTATTGATAAGCTTTGGTTTAAAAATGATTAAACATACTTAGTATATCAAAAGTTAAAAATAAAACATAACCATCTGTACATATTCCGTTTTATTTTTCAAGTGCTTTTAAAGCCACTATATTATTTTCCGATGTTCTTAAACCACCCATAAGTGCTTTCGGTGGGTAACCTGTACGAGTCTGAGTCCTCGTCATTAAATCGGTGAATATGTTCACATCTGAGCGGAAGAGGCCCGCGGGCGGCGGAGGCATGGAAGAATTTCAGTGGGTGGGTAGCCCGCGGAGGCGGAAATAATTTAAAAACTTGACTTCACTAGGTGGGTAGCCCACGGGCGGCGGAAATAATTTAAAAACTTGACTTTCCTTTGTTCTTTGTTCTTGACTTACCTTTGTTTAATGAGCTTAAGCTTTATCTTTTCCAGCGAGGGAAGCTTTATCATTCAAATATATTCCACACGGCATAGGACATATCATTCAAATATTTTCCACACGGCATAGGATAACAACGCTGTCCGAATGAATTGCTAGAGAAATTTTCCACACCTTATCTCTTTCACGACGTTCTCCCAAGAAGATAATTTTCCACACGACATAGAAATTTTCCACACCTTATCTCTTTCACGACGTTCTTGACTTTCTTTTGTTTAATGAGCTTAAGCTTTATCTTTTCCAGCCAGGGAAGCTTTATCATTCAAATATTTTCCACACGGCATAGGATAACGCTGTCCGAATGAATTGCTACCACACGAGTAACTCTCAATAAGATGTGGGTATTGATTTGACTTGACTTTACCATGGTCCAACAAAGAAAAGAATTTGTACAACCAAACAAAGAAAGCCTGTGAGATGCCGCGTGGGATAAGCGTTCACCAAATCGCCCCGTTTTTCCGGCCGATTTTTTATTAAAATCAGTCAAGTGTTTGCTGTGAAATTGTTTATTTCGTTATTTTGGAATTCTACTAATCTTACTAGCCCTTCTTATACTAAATCGGCTATTTTAAAACTACCCAAATGATTAAAATTACGATTTAATTCCTGGAAAGCATGATTTTCACCAAAATTGATCTGCCAAATTCCGGCGAGTCGGCCAAATTCCGGCGAGTCGGGGGCGAGTGAGATGCCGGTATTGACTTGACTTTACTCGAAAAATGGAAATAAAATGAAATTCCAACCGTATTCCGATGCTTTTCATGGGCTCGTATTGACTTGACCTCCTCAGAGTCTAACGTCCTCCCAAGTTTAGTGGAGCGTACCAAAGAAAGATGCTAAAATATAAAAATAAATATTTTAGCATTTAAAATATTTTTTTATATATGAATAATTACATTAAATTTTTTTTTTTAAGTTATATATATATATGTGTATGTATAATTCAAAAATTTTAATTAAAGGTATTGAAACTTCTTAGTTTGGTTTTATTCAGTTTAAAAAGAAATTTTTTTAGATTGCTAGTGCATGCAACATCTAACCTGGGGTTTCTCCTTTGTTATTCAGGAAGAGGAGAAACAACGGCATCGAGGAGGAGCCGATCCCTAGTCCTCTTTGCATTCATTTTCAGGTAAGCTTTAAAATTGAAGGTTTTCATGATTGTGTAATTTGATTCCTAAAAGAAGCCTTAACTTCTTATTTTTTATGTGCGGGGGAATTTGGTAGCTATGGGAGCTTCCAACGAGACCGGTCTTACCACCCATGTATCTCTAGTCAAGTAAGAATGTTTTTTTCGTGCCATGATTCTCCTTGGTCGTTTACAATTTGCAACATAAATATATAGTGTTAATTGCGCAACATGTGCAATGCAGGTTATGAGTTGGCCGTCGAGAGTGGCAACAGGGTCACCTCCTCGCAGGCCTGGTGTTTCCTTTCCAAAGGTGAGGAATAAATACCCCTACTCTATTTATATCATCAAAAGTTGTCTTTACTTAGTAAGAAATATGACCTTTCTTAGTTTGTTTGAATGTGCATGTAACCTCCCAGCATGGATGCGCTTGGTCTGCATCAACGGTCCACCAACAACCAAGTGGTAAGGTTTTAAATTAATAGATAAGATGTAGTGGTTCTCCATTGGGTTCATGGACCACATAGGAATAGGGATTTCGCCACTCTTGCGAAGAAATTTTGATAAATGTGTTATTAAATCTTTATGGGTATGCATTGGCATGCAAAAATGGTTTCACATCCTCTCTTTTAAATGCACTGTTATATTATTCAATCAGATGTATATGTTATTGATTTATTGGACGGTGGATGCATCTTAATGGAATTACAACCACTTAGGGTTTATGTTGATTGAGAATCAAATACTAATATCCTTTATGAGATTCGATTGTGTTGAACGGTTTGTTGGATAGAGCCACTTATCACGGGATATGATACTCGTGATTAGGGAATGTGTTTTAAGTTTTCAATAATTAATATGATTTTACTATGTGATTTAAGAGATATGTTCGTTATTTGACTTATTACTCTGGATCGGTAGGTTGTAATTTTGATATGTATCTATGAGTTGTTATGTGTTGATTTTATTTGTAACGAGTCTAAATTCATGTTAGTGTACAATGGATATGGATACCCATCCGAAATCAGTCTTGTTATTTAACTTAGTAATTGGATATGTGCTAGAAATTTATGTATTATTTGAATAATGTTTTTTGTTGGAACATGTGAAGAAGATGATGGATTCATGGAGACATACTCATATCTCTTCCACTTAACTATGATATCTGGAAATCTAGGGTGTGTTGGATCGATAGGAAACTTCCTATGGAACAATGCCAAATCACCACATTCATGGCATCTTCTCCCACCTACACACATTTTAATGAAAAACACATTTTCAAGATTCCTATTGCATAGTATCATAGAAATAAAATCTCGCACTACGTGAGGAGCTAGTTCACCATCCCAATGTTTTTTGCAAAAATCCACAAATGTGTCGTAGTATAACTAGAATTCAACGTGGTATCGACAACAATAAGTGTCCCGAATTGTATTCGAACTAATATACCACAGTTTCAACTTACTAAACATGCTAAATGAGATTTGGACACCGAGATTAGATTCTTTGAATTCCTCGAACAAAGCAACTCCTGTCATGTCCATAACATGCTTTCAATGCTCCTTATAAATGTCTCTTCCAAAATGTTTTCACATGACATGTTTTCGATCTGGTATAGCAGGAGAATGGTTTTCCCAATACTCTATCACCTTTTCTCTAATTCCCTCTTCCATCCTGTCTTGATATGCTTCTCTGCAAATAAGAGCCCAACAAGCAACTTCATCATTTTCATCTATCTTTACCCTGAATTTAGTGTATTTGTGCAGTGTTTTTCTTGAAATGTGGAGTGACTTTGACATTGTTGTGACCATTCAATTTCTTGAGGTGCTTCATGCCACAATAGCAGTTGTAGTTTCCCTACAAGCAGCTCTAATATCAGTTTTTCTTGACTTTCCAAATGCAGATAGTGCAGTTGTTACATTCTCACATGCATTTTTATTTTTAACATCCTTAAAACCCAACAACTTTGTGGCATGTTTCATTTTTTGTGTTTTATCAATCCATGTAGGATTTGAGCTTGTGTTTAATCATTGATTGTTGTTCAAAGTACAACTTGATTATGTTACTGGCATGCTCTTTGATTGTCCCATCACAGGTCGAGTTCCCGAACTCTTCTTGTGTGGCATCCTCCAACCCTCTTAAACAATTTGCATCCATTCCAACATCATTGAAGCTCCCAATTACTCTTGAGAAATCAGAGGGTGCACGATCCTGTGATGGCTGGCCAGGATCTATCCCTGCATAAGTTAATTGAATTTTGAAATTGTTTAGTTCTCTGACCAAATAAGGGACTTTTACATTGTTCAATTTCATTGTCTTTCAATGAAAAATAAGCGAATTAGAAAATTTTAAACAAATGTAGTATGCAAGAAGATTTGTTTTTAAAGAACCAAAATTAAATGTTATGAATGCTGAAGAAAATTCACAATATGAGGGGTATGCAAGAGAACATGTCTTCCAAATCTACGTGTGGGTGCACAAAATATTTCCCTAAAGACGTATGTCCTTCTTCTCGATTGTAACTAGTCCTCTGAAAAGGTTCTCGCTCCAAATGGTTGTGAACCCACTTGGTTAAATAGCCCGCAGAGGAAACATAATCATTTATAACGATGATGAACTGGGGTCGATACCAGCACCCATCGAAATCTGACCCAGGTACTGACGGCTTCCCACAACAACCCTAACTAAGCTATACATTGTTTTGTGAGATCGTGTGGAGCAGTTTAGTTTGTAGCTTAGATTGTATTTGCAATTGTATTATAAAATGTCGAAGTTCAACTTAGGGTGTGAGCAAGGCCTATTTCAATCCTAGTTGTATTCTTCCCAAAAGTGGAGAGGAAAGAATCCCAACCAACAAGGATTGAAAAAGATCTCATGTGTGAAAGATGTGAAATTATTGAAATTAAAAATGCTTCGCATTCAAATAAAAATAAATTTAAATGTACATAAATTTATTGTTCAATCGTTTTCATCCTTCTTGAATTGAATTTTACTCTTTGTAATTTATACACCCTCTTATCATATTTCCTTAAGGAAGGTTTTATTGCAACACACTTGAAAGAATCCCAACCAACAAGGATTGAAAAAGATCTTGTGTGTGAAAGATGTGAAATTATTGAAATTAAAAATGCTTCGCGTTCAAATAAAAATAAATTTAAATGTACATAAATTTATTGTTCAATTGTTTTTATCCTTCTTGAATTGAATTTTACTCTTTGTAATTTATACACCCTCTTATCATATTTCGTTAAGGAAGGTTTTATTGCAACACAATAAAACCTTCCTTAAGGAAATATGATAAGAGGGTGTATAAATTACAAAGAGTAAATTGCATCATTTAGAAGATCAAAATGATTATCGTCATGTTGTCTTATGCATATAATTTACACTTAAATGTGAGTCTCTATTTGATGCAAACCTATGGCACCCATTGCACAAACTTTAATATAAAATCCATTCACACAAGTTAGGTTGTCGTATAATCCAATCTTTGTGTATGCTTGCAATCAATTCTCTTTTCGTAAAAAATAATAACTTCATATAAAGATTATCTAAATAAAATGCTTCACGTTCAAATAAAAATAATTTTATGTAAATAACTTTATTGTTCAATTGTTTTCATCATTCTTGGATTGAATTTAAACTCTTTGTAATTTATACACCATCTTATCATATTGCCTTAAGGAAGATTTTATTGCAAGCCCACTTGAAAGTGGGGTTACAATAAAATCTTCCTTAAGGAAATATGATAAGATGATGAGGATTTTCCGTATATTAGCTATTGTTGTTCTTGATGCTTTCATTATCATATCCATCTCTACTTCCTTACAATTTTTTTGGAAAAGATGCACAAAAGTTCCTCATTGCTTGTCTTTCTTCTTATACTATAATTCTCCCAAGCAAATAAAAACTATAGTATAGCCCAATATATTGTTGTGAAACTTAATTTGACCAAAATTCCCTCATTGCTTGCATCTCTTCTTGTACCATGCAAAATAATACACAAAATAGTATGCTTAATATGTTGTGAAATTTAATGAAACATATTGTTTTTTATAAACAAAAATATCCTCATATCATTAAAAATTAAAAAAAAAAGAGTTATTCCAAGTCCAAATACATAGAATAGTATGCTTAATATGTTGTGAAATTTAATGAAACATGTAGTTTTTTATAAACAAAAATATTCTCATATCATTAAAAATTTAAAGAAGAGTTATTCCAAGTCCAAAAGTTGAGGAGGATATCTTACCATATTTTATTTTATATAAATAAAGTGTAAGAAAAAATTAATTTGAGACATGTTAATCACTTACATTTAATTTGAAGTTATAAATAATAATTTTAATTAAATTAATAAAATTAATATTAATAAAACACGATTATAGAAAACTTTCACATTACAATATTTTACATAAAATTTTATAATAAATAACTTGTATAAAGATTACATGCAATTTTTAACAATATTTTATTATCAGTAATAAATAACTTTTATAAAAATTATATAAAAAATTTAAATAAAGTAACGAAAGGATAACATATTACGTAAGTAACGAAAGGATTTTAAATATATTACGTAAGTAACAAAAGGATTTTGAATATATTAAAATGGTAGACATTTCGGTTTGATCTCAAAATAATAAGAAAATTAAGTTATGTTGAATTGTTGGTAAGTTGCCTGGCAATTGCAAAGATAAATAGGACTGACTTTGACTCGAGTGGGGTGGGGAAGTATTTTGAATATGTTGCAGAATGAAAAGGGAGCACGCGGCTTTCTTTTCATCTTTATTCCCCAATCAATCTTTATTCGACCGCTCTATACTCTGTATATATAGAGAGAGACATGCCATGGTCGACACACATAACAACTCACAGGATTCGAAATGGATCACAACGCTGCTCTTCTTCTTGTCTCATTATTATTGCTTCTAGCGATGTATTCCCATGCTGCTTCATCATATCATCATCATCATCACATGCCCGCTACTGAACAGATGATGAATTCAGCTCAAGTCAGGAGGTTATCTGCATCAATGGACGCCCACGAGACAAGGGACCTCCATGCTCTCTTGTCCTTCCGAAGGGCCATTACAGCGGATCCATGCGGCTATCTCTCCAACTGGACGACGGAGAACTCCGAGAACATGTGCTCGTCATGGTATGGTATCAGCTGCAGACCACACACCAGAAGGGTGGTCGCCATAGAGCTTCTTGAAGGAAGTATGAAAGGTAACCTTTCCCCGTGTATAGGTAACGTTTCATTATTGCGCACATTGGATCTTGGGGGTAATTATTTCACAGGAAGTATTCCACCCGAATTGGGCCTGCTGCAAAATCTAGAGGGCCTGGATCTCTCTTACAACGAATTCTCTGGTTCTATTCCAGTGGAATTGGGCCTGCTGCACAATCTAGAGTACCTGTTTCTCAAAGACAACAAATTCTCTGGGAGTATACCGCGTCAATTAGGTAATTTGACGCACCTTACATATCTATCGATTCCTTGTCAAAATATTTCGGGTTCTCTTCCTTCTGAAATATTCCGGCTTCCCGTTTCTTGGTTATATATTGATTCTCTCAAAGGAGGCATACCTAAAGGTATTGCTAATTTGACCGAGTTGACTGACTTATTTCTTTAGGGAAGTGCAGTTCCCGAAGACATTGCCATTGCCAATTTAAACAAGTTGAACAATCTAGCTATATCTGGAAGCAAACTTATTAGGGTGCCTAAAGCCATTTTCAATTTGACCAAGTTGGCTTATTTAGATCTATCTCAAAACAATCTTACTAGCATACCTCTAGCCATTTTCAATTTGACCAAGTTGAGTTTTCTATATCTCTCTCAAAACAAACTCACTAGCATATCTATAACCCTTGCCAATTTGAGACAAATATCTAAACTACTTCTTAATGACAATATGCTTAGTGGTAGCATCCCTAAAGCTATTACCCATTTAAAAAAACTTGAATTTCTTGACCTCTCTAGAAACAATTTGATAGGCACAATTCCTAAAGCGATTACCGCTTTAAAAAACCTTGAAATCTTTTACCTCTCAAGCAACAATCTGATAGGAACAATTCCTAGAGGTATAGGAAAGCTTCATTCATTGCAAGTTTTATTTTTAGATTCAAACAAGCTTTCTGGGAGTATTCCTGATAGTATTTATCGTTTGGTTTCACTTGTCTCCTTAGATATATCAAAGAACAATTTGGAGGGACCAATTCCTAATGGCATTGGCAATTGTAGTTCTATGCAATATTTCACTGCTCATTCTAATAATCTTTCTGGGACATTTCCCACGTCTTTGGCCCACTTGAACAAGCTTATGATACTAGATTTAAGAAAGAATAGACTCGTGGGCAAGCTTCCTCAATACTTCTCTGTTTTTCCTGAGTTGAGAGTTTTAATCATTGGCTATAATAATCTCGATGGTCATATTTCTCAACACATCACAAATCTGACCAAGTTGTATATGTTGGATTTATCCAACAACAAATTCAGTGGAAGAATACCAATGCATCTTCAAAGATTCTCTAGCTTCGCAAATGTGTCAGATGATGAACACTTATCTGCGGAATTGGAGATTGACATGAAAGGAAGGGAGTATGTTATATCATATTTGGATCCTACAAACATTATATTTGATTTGTCTTGCAATAATCTAACAGGAAAAATCCCTACAAGCATAGGTAGCATGAGTCACTTACGATTGTTGAATTTATCTCATAATAAATTGGAAGGGCAAATTCCCACATCTCTTAGTGGGATATCTACTTTGGAGCAGTTGGACGTGGCAAAAAATAATTTGAGTGGACCGATTCCCGAAGAGCTATCTAACTTACATGAGTTAGTTGTTCTAGATGTTTCATCAAACAATCTTTGTGGGCAAATCCCAACAGGAACACAATTTTCCACTTTTAGTGTATCTTCATTTCAGAACAATAGGTGTTTATGGGGTTGTCCTTTAGAATCATGCTATGTAAATGAAAGACAAGTGATAAAAGGTGATAATGTTAGTCAAAGTAGTAATGTAAGAGTGACATGGTTAAGTCATGTGGATGAAAACCTGTCATTGATAGCAGTGGGGATGGGAATAGGGATTGGATTTGGGGGAGTGGTTGCTATCTTGATGTTATGGGAGAGAACTAGAAATTGGGTGGTGCCACCAAACACGCCACAAACCTTTGTTGGGGTATATCGATCCCCTACATAGTTAGTTTGCTAGGCTCAAATGTTCTCACCCATTGTATCAAAATATAACATGTATGATGAATTACAAATGTGTATCATCTTCTAAATGATATTTACTTAACAAAAAACAACAAATTAATAATGGTATTGATAATGGATATAATCATGTTTAATCATATATCATGGTTTGAAATTTGTATTACATTTATGAATTGATGTTATAGTCATTATTGTAAATTTATCAATATTGTTTTATATTACAATATTTTACATAAACATAAATGTTATTAAACTCCTCATTATTTATATTTATAGTTATTTTTTCCTTAATGAATGAAAAAAAATCCATTCTAATTATTATTATTTTTTAATTAATAATATTTAATAATAACAAGTTGTTTTTATTCTTATTTGTAACATGGATCAACCTTATAAAACTTATTTAGTGCTCCTCAAAGTTATTGCAATCTTATTCATATTTTGACTAATTGATAAGAGGATGAAGAGATAGAAGTTGTGAGTTTTATTTATAAAAGATGTGTAACTTTTATATTTGTAAACAAAGTTTTATTGAAAAATTAGATTATTACATTATGTATATTTAAGAAATACTAATTATAGATTTATTTAATGATGTTAAAAATTAAATAAACAATAAAAAAGGTGAATAAGAGATAATGGATTTTCCATGTATATTAATCTGTATACTTGTAAATGACAATTCAACCTAATATTTTAAATACTTAACAAACTAACATAAAAAAGAAATAGATCAAACTAAAAATGTATTTGACTCTCTTTTATATGTTGTATGGTGGGAGGGAAGAAATTTATAAACCAAGTTATACTAGGAAAAAGGTCTATTGTTTGAAGCTAATCTATGAGTTGGCACACATTTATTTTTAAAACCACTAATTAACTATAATGAAAAATAGTTAGCAAAGTTAATAAAAATTTACAATAAGCTTCTATTCAACTTAGAAACAAAGACAAACTCAAAATGGTGAAGGTAGAGGTAAATATGGAATTTAAGAACATATTCACAAAAAAATATATTCACCCTAGAGACAAAGAAACTCAAAATGTTGAAGGTGGAGGAAAATATGAAGGTGAGGTAATATCCTACCTTCAACAAGAAAAGTGAAGGAATCCATATTGTCCTATTGTAAAATTTCACAAAGATGTTGGCTTCATGTCTATAATTTTTTTGCTACTCCATATAGTTAGATGTAGTTAAATCCTTTTATTCCATAAAAAAAGTATAATTTTGTCATGGTTCATCATCCAAAATCGAGGTTGAAATAGTTGTAGACAATATATATATATATTACCATGGGTCAAATGCTATTAAATATTAAACAACACTTTTTAGTACTCTAACTTACATA
>LPNX010566334.1:9982-20083 GCA_001517045.1 Pseudotsuga menziesii | reverse complement strand
GTAGACCTTCATAAAGCTTAACTCAAACTATAACATAAAGAAAATAATTATTTGAGGATAGAAAGCCAATTTTGATGTTATCATATATGGATGAGAAGTTTGGGGCTGCAGCATCTCTAGAGTCTAGAGATTCATGGAGAAGGGTTGAACAAATGCATAAGTGTTTTATAATCTTACAATTAAAAGCATTGCATCCTTATCTTCAAAGAAGTTATTTTTAATTATAGTTATGACTACATACCTTTGTCCAAGAATAGTATAGCTAACATGAAATATGAGGTTTTTTAAGATTTCTTCAAACTCCATTCAAAGTAAGTTGCAACCGGTTGTCAAAGGAGGAGGTCACTTGGTAGAATATTCATATCATTAAAAAAACTATTACATTTGAATTTAAGGAAAAAAAGTGGTATCACACATTATGAAAATTAATATACCATAAATGTGTTACTAACTATAATCTAAAAGATCAATTTAATTTTTTATTATAAAAAAGTGTAAAAAAGAAAATCAATATTACTAAAATAATAATGAATTCTTACAAACTCTATAATGAAACAAGGTGGTGAATAACTCCTAAAATATTGAGGGATGAAAGAATTTGTCTTCTTTGTGATACTAAATTGGTGAAGGAACAAAAAAAAAATTCTTAAAATGTCTTGCATGTGCCTATATTAAACCTCAACTTCAAAATATTTGAAACAATATTAGCCTTCCTAATTTTTAACCCATTGAAACTAAGATTTAAGATAAGTTTCTAAAATTTATTAACATGGAATTACAATCCTAAACCAAAACAATGAATTCATTATCATTTTTTTCTTACAATTCAATAAAACAAAGTTGATTTTAATAAAAAATAACAATAATTTTCACAATTTCAATAAAAATTAAAATTAAAATTTATAAATATTAATTTAAAGTAAAAGTTAAGATTTTTTTAACACTTAGTAGTCAAAAGAGAGTAAATAGATTTAGAACACACTCATAGTATGTTCATAGTATTAGTTGAGCCTATGGCTTCCTAAATGTAGAGGTATACAATGCTCTCTTAAACATAAACATAAAGGTATAAAAGTACTTCGGATGTATAAAAGTACTTTGGAGAGATAATGGAAGATATCATTGAGAAATTATGTTAGTTGTTTTTTTAATTAATTATGTTATTTCATTTTTATATTATCAGTTTTTTTTAAATCGGTTGGGAAGAATTTTTTTAATAAGTTCAATATGTATTGGAAGAATTATTTTTAATACAAAATTGTGTATATATTTAAAGGACTTTAAAATTTGAATAAAAAGGATTTGAATGTTTTTAGATGTCAATGTTAACATTTAAAATAGAGATTGAAAACCTCATGCAACAAAGAAAACTAGTTTTGCATTAGATGTTTCTCTTCATTTTTTCTTCTATGTTTTATTGATTTAGAACCTATATCAACATTCTCAAATGAAGTGTGAAAGTTGATATTGCAATAGAAATTTGAAGTATTATAAACATATGCACCACATGTGTACAATTTACTTTTTAGGGGAGTACACTATATTGTAAATGAAATTTGAAATTTGAAATATAGATATACATCACATGTGCACAATTTAGTCGCTAGGGGACTACATTTTTATCTCAATAAAACAATGCAAAACTCTTTCTCAATCCATAAATATCTATGATCTGGGAAATAAATCTAGGTTTAGGGTTTGTGCAAGCTAATGAGAGTCACTTTTAACACCTTAGATGCAATATGAAACTGATAAAACAAGCATCCCTCAACTTACATGGATACTTTGAGACACATACACAATGAATCTTGGGATGAGTAAAAAAGATGAAATGTAGGAACTTGAAAGACTTTTTTGAACATATAATTTTTCTCTTGAGAATGTTCTTAATTTTCTAAGTTTGATCGTTTTTAATAGGAAATTTTTATTTTTTGGACAAATTATAAGGTATATGTTTTTGTGGGTGCACTTTCTGATTGCCTAAATGATAGAATCAACTTACAAAACATGGTAGAGATATAGAGTACAACCAGTACTAGTGGACCACTATTTTTCCAAAAAATGATACTAATTTTTAAATTTGTTTTCAATTATCTAAGTGATCAAACCTTGAAAAGAGTACACCAAGTGTGGGTGAACCTTTGAAGGTCTTAATGCAATTATTTCAAAACGGTTTTTTTATAACATGTATAGGTCAATGTCCTCTAGTACAACATACATTTTTTTTTCAAAATGGTTGAGAAATCGAAGAGTTATGGATGAAACACTAACTATGTGTTTTTTGAGTTAAGGAGTCATGACACAAGTAAAAGAAGAAAAAAATAGAAAATTATAATATATATTTTTTTAAATTACATATTTGCAATCTACATAAAAAATGCTATCTCGGTCTAAAGTTTCATAAAAAAAATTATTGTGTGTAGTGTATGACGATGAGGGGTAAAACATAGTCATATATATGTATTTGTTCTCCATACCTAGTTACATTGTAAAAAAATCATCTTGAAATTAAAGAAACTTCAGAATAACTCTACGATGGTCTGAAGATCCATATCTTTATCATATGGATCTCTACTTCCTTGATAAAAAAATTGGAAAAAATACACAAAAGTCCCTCGTTGCTTTCCCTTCCTATACTATAATCCTCCCAAAAGAACAAAAACTATATCATACCCCAGTATGTTGTGAAAGTTAATTTGGCCAAAAATTATAATAGGTATAAATCGCAGTGGCCAAAACTTCTTTGTATCTATTTGTATCTTTTACTTGGTCATTCCTACATAGGACCCTGAAGGGGTTCTCTTCTATTTGATACTGCAATTTTAGTTAAAATCACATGAGCATCACATAATGTCATTTTATACTATTTTTTATTCCATGGATA
Source organism: Pseudotsuga menziesii (assembly GCA_001517045.1). Taxonomy (NCBI): domain Eukaryota; kingdom Viridiplantae; phylum Streptophyta; class Pinopsida; order Pinales; family Pinaceae; genus Pseudotsuga; species Pseudotsuga menziesii. The sequence goes on along the minus strand of LPNX010566334.1, from coordinate 17,199 downwards.
TTTATAAGAATTTATGTATTTATAATTATGATACATAGCTCATGTTTAATGGTATACTAAACTCAACAACAAATGACTATATACATGACTATATTGAATTCAACTATAAACAATTTATGTGCATAAGTATATAGCCAAGATGTTATGCATCTTTCTTTGTTAACTTGTTACTTCCTTAACTTACCTTTGATGTAGATGTAGCTAAGTGTTTGTAATTCCTACTGCAGAATGAGAATTGATTGGTGTTGCATAATGAAATTTGACATCTTTAGCCTAAATGAAACTTGTATTTTTAGATCAGGAGTTTAATTGGTAATTAGACTTAATGTGATTCTAGATGCAAGTTCTTCATTGCTTTCTTCTCTTCTTGTACTATACTTCTAAAAAAATAAATTGCATAGTATACTTTATTATGTTGTGAAATTTAATAAAATCTATATTTTTGAATAAACAGAAATATTCTCTTATCTTTAATGAGCTAATTCGACTCTAAAGGTTGTAGGATACTTTGTGATTTTATAGAGTGTTATATAAAGAAGTTATCCATGTTTAATAATTGTATGTTTAAATAGTCTTTTTAAAATAGATTTTACACGTGATTAAGTTGGGAAGTTGCCTGAAAATATAACCCAGAACAGTACAATCAGTAAAGTCACTAAAACTGTATTTTTCAATGTTGCAATTTCAACGATTTAGATTTAATTCTAAAATTCCGGAATTAGTCTAAATGTCAAAATTTTTATTGTTCAAATTACATAATTACAAAAATCGCATGAGGTAAATATCACATGTTTTCGTTATTCTTTATCCTAATGCCCCCTGCACCAACTATACTGAAAATTATGAGCTCCTCGTCAATTCCATCATTAGATATACGAAAAATGGATGAATGACTTGCCTTTAGTATACCAGAGGGACCAATCAGTTGGGCATGAAATTAAAGATTTGACGACCAGGAATACAGGCCAAGAAATAGGTGGGAGGCCCGCGAAGGAGGGGAGTTATGAAATAATTTCCACATGCTATCCTTTCCCAAAAAACCACTCCGACTTCTTCTGACAACCGATGTGTATATATAGAGAGGTATCCATCATATACGAAAAATGTATGAATGAGTTGACTTGAATTATCATCATCAGATATACTAATAATCGAAAAGTCAGATATACCAATTAATCGGGAAGGAAATGAAATATTTGATTATTTAAAGACTTGACTTGACTAAGGGAATAGGTGGGCGGCCTACGAAGTTAGGAAATAATTTCCACACGCTTTCCTTTCCCAAAAAACCGCATAATCGAAAATTCAGATATACCAAAAATTGGGAAGGAAATGAAATATTTGATTATTTAAATACTTGACTTGACTAAGGGAATAGGTGGGCGGCTTTTAAGCTCTTCTCTTCCTAGTTAGCTTGGTCTCCATGTGATGGAAGGGTCGTTCATGTGGGTGAATACCCAATAGTTGGGGGCCCTCATTCCTTTTTTTTTATTTTGATCTCTTACATCATCTTCAATGTAGGGGGATTTTATCTCTTTATCACATCGCTATGGCTCCTGCTAGGGGGTCAGATTATTAGGGTTGGATGTCTGCTTCATAGCTGGGTCTCGTAGGGGCTATGGATGCATAATGGTCTTGCTATGTGCACAGATTACAGTTGGGAGCAATAAAATTGGTTTCTTCTCTATACAGTATTTGATGGTCATATGACATGGTCTCAGGTAAGATCTCGACATTGTAGGCATATAATCTGCTTATGGATGATTTCACTGGTCGGCGCGAGTGGTGGTACCATTTGTGGAGATGGAAAATTCCTCCTTGAATTGCTATTTGCAGTTGGTTGGCATTGGAAAACAAGCTTCTAAGTTGGGGTAATCTCCTAAGAAGAGGGTGGGAACGCCTTGGAATTTGCTTGATTTGCGGGTAGAGTGATGAAAATATATATCATTTATTCGTATCTTGTGGCTTCTCTCAGGCTGTTTGGACGATAATTGGGCATTTGTTTAATTCAAAATCTCCTTGGGGTTGTCTTTCACTCTCTTCTTGTTTTATATCCTGGTGACAAGAGTTTCCCTCGGAGTTTACTTTTCCATGTTACATCATTTGGGAGCTTTGGTGCAGTCGTAACCGGATCAACTTTGAAGGTGTGGTGTCGATCCCATCTGTGGTCACTGATATATGTTTGAAAATTTTCTATGTTTTTGGTGGTGACCTCTCTTATTGTGGCATTGTAGGTAAGTCTCCAAGGGTTCTTAAGGAGATGTCACCCGATCACAGCCTGGTGGGATTCTTTGATGGTTTGTCTCAGGCATCCTCTAGCCTCTGTGGTAGTGGGGAAATCCTATTGTTGGATGATCACAATTATTACAAATTGTGGATGAATTGTAGTCCTGGCTCCAATACCAAGGGGGAACTTCTGTCTTTGTGGATTCTTCTTCGGTTCTCTTCTTCTCTTGGTTTGGATGGGATCCACATTTTTGGTGACTCAAAGATTATTATTGACTGGGCTGTGGGATTGCATAGTATCCTTGTCCTAAATATGGATCAGTGACTGCATCGGGAAAAGGATTTGATAGCCTCATTCCTTGAGTTATAGCTGGTTCTTTGGTGGCTCTGTGTTTATTGAATGGGGCGATCTGATTCTTTTCTCATTTGCAATTTTTGCTAGAACAATCGATGTTTATTAGTGGACTCTTCCATGTGTTATGTTGGGTCTGTCTATTTTGTTTGATCTGTCCATTTTTTGTTTAAACGGTTCTCTTTTCGGTTCTCTCTGGCCTATGTACAATATTTACAAATATTTATATAGAATATTTCCTTTTTTGCTGGAAAAAAATGGTGGGCGGCATACGAAGTTATGAAATAATTTCCACACGCTTTCCTTTCCCAAAAAACTATTCGGATTCGACTTCATATGAGAATATATAGAGAGAGATAGTCATGGACACACATGAAAACTCACATGATTAGAAAGAAACGGGAGAAATGGATCACAATGTTGCTCTTCTTATCTCATTATTGATTCTAGCTATGTATTCCCCTGCTGCTTTATATGGCCACATGCCTATTGGATTCACTTCCTTTCACCATTACAATTCTAAATCTAAACACATGGTGGAAAATAGTGAATTCAGGAGGTTATCATCAATGGATTCCCATGATACAAGGGACCTCCATGCTCTCTTGTGCTTCCGAAATGCCATCACACTGGATCTAAGTGGCTGGCTCTCCAACTAGAGGGAGGATAACTCGGAGAGCATGTGCTCCTCATGGTATGGTATCAGCTATAGACCACACACCGAAAGAGTGGTTGCCATAGACCTTTCTATAGGATATTTCGAAGGTAACATTTCCCTTTGTATAGGAAACCTTTCATTATTGTGCACATTGAGTCTTGGGGATAATTCTTTCACAAAAAGTATTCCACCCAAATTTGGTTAGCTGAAAATGTTGAGAGAAGTTTGTTAGAATAGTAGAGTCAAGATAAACTGGTTAAACTATCTAAGAAGCCAAAAACATATCATAAAAGATAAGAACGGGGAAAGAAAAGGACAAGGGAACACCGATATGCGCGGTTCACTCTAATGGGTTACATTCACAGGAAGGTAGTCTTCTATTATCTCCAGAATGTCTTCTCCAATATTACAAGAGAGCAAAGCACATATACCCCAAAGAATATAGATGATGTATAGTAGTGTCACAATAGTACCACTACTACATCAAGAATACATAATGTATAGAGACTCACTTGACCCTATTATATATTAAGAGATGAGGAGGAATTATTCTCACATATTGCATGTGGGATAATATAATTCTCCAAAATAACATCTCTTAATACAATACCATGGACACATACTCTACACAAGTATATACAACACAATATAACTATGGGTTAAATGTATCTCTTTTACATAAGATTGTAGACAACTTCTGACATAATACAAAGACATTATTACCTTCCAAGGAATATAATATATTCCAACACCCCCCCTTAATAATGGCTAGGAGAAGGGCCCACACTAACACTAAGGAAGGAAGGAGTCATTACCAATCTCCCTTGATGACAACTTCCAGCATTCCAAGCAAGGAATGAAGATGCACAAACTTCAGCTTGGTGAAGATATCTGCTTCCTACTACTCGGTAGGAAAATATTGAAGAGAAAGAATACCATCTGCCACAAGTCCACGAATGTAATGAGGGTCCAGGTTGAGATTCTTTGTCTTGGAGTGATATATTAGATTATAAGCAAGCTGGATTGCACCTTGATTGTCACATTTCAACAAAGTGGAAGATTTCGAAGCTAGACCAAGCTCTGTAAGAACATGTCATAACCAAATTGCTTCTTTAGCTACTTCTTTGGCTGCTCTATATTCTACTTCACATGAAGATAAAGAAAGAGTCTTCACCTTCTTGATCGACCAAGAAATTGGACCTGAACCAAGTTGAAATACATAACCTGCAGTGGACTGTTGATCAGAACTGTCCCCTTCCCAATCAGAATCTGTGTAACCAGAGAGTGAAACTGTAGTACTGCTCAAATAAAAAAAAACCATAGTGTAATGTCCCCTTTAAATATCTCAGAATCCTCTTGGCTTCCTACCAATGAATTTCATGAGGTTGTTGCATGAATCGAGAAACCAAACTGTTGGAAAAAGAGAGATCTGGTCGGCTGTGAGTTAAATATATGAAACTTCCTACAAGTTGATGATAAAGAGTAGCATCAACAAGTGGTGTGGTACACTGAACAGTTAACTTTACACCAGACTGAATGGCGTAGGAGTAGATTTACAATCACTCATATGGAAACGAGCCAACAGATCTGTAGCATACTTCGGCTGAGAGAGAAACATACCATATTCCATATGCCAGATTTGAAGACCCAAGAAATCATGCAATAAACCAAGGTCAGTCATTTCAAACTGCTTTTGAAGATCACTTTTTTATATTTTGAATTAATGTAAGCTGGCTGCTAGTGATGATTAGATCATCTACATATAAAACAACAATGAGAATATTAGTACCAAAGTTATTAACATACAGATTTGGATCAGATATACAACGCTTAAAACCATTCTTCAAAAAATATGCATTATTTTATCATACCAAGCCCTAGGTGCTTGTTTGAGACCATAAAAAGACTTGTGTAATTTACATACTAAATTTGATGATTCAACATTAATAAAACCAGGAGGCTATTGCATATAAATTTATTCATTAAGATCATCATTTAAGCATCACTTTTAACATCTATTTGGTGTAGTTCCCATTTATAAGATGAAGCAATAGATAAAATGGTTCTTATTGTATTCATTTTAGCAACAGGAGCAAAAGTTTCATTATAATCTATACCTTCAAGTTAATTAAAACCTTTTTCAACTAACCTAGCTTTATACTTTTCAATCTGTCCTTCTGCAGTGAACTTAGTTTTATAGACCCATTTACAACCAACTAAATTCTTGCCAACAGGAAGAGGAACAAGAGACCAAGTCTTGTTCTTCATAAGAGACTCATACTCATCAGTCATAGCTTGTTCCCATTAAGGTTTACCTTGAGCTTGAGCATAAGACTTAGGATCATCTATGGCCAAAAATTTGGTCATAAGGGCAAAGTTAGATCTAGTTCTACGAGGGTCGGAAGGGTAACTGACCTCACTACCTGCATATTCAACAGTTTTTCGGTCCCAAATAGAAAGGTTAGAGGAGACAAAAGTTTCTTTAGCTTCAGTACATTCAGGTGGAATACTTGAAGAAGAGGGTGAAATAAGATCAACAACAGGCATAGAACTAGAAAAAGAAACCGAGATAGGAGTAACAGGAGACAATGAGATATTTAGTGTAACATGAGGTTCGACAGACTCAGGTGGTGAAGATACGTCAGCAAAGTGAACATCCATTCGGATAATAACACTCTGAGTAGAGGTATCAAATAACTTGTAAGCCTTAGAATCTTCAGAATAACCAATGAATATACATTTGTGAGGCTTGGGATCTAAATTTTTTCGTTTATTGTCAGGAATATGAGCCCAACATTCACAACCAAACACTTTAAAGACACTAATATCAGGTTTCTGACCATTCCATTTTTCCTTAGGGGTAACATGCTTAACGAATTTTGTAGGAACTCGATTTAAAATAAAGTTTGCACAGCTTATAGCTGCAGCCCAATTTTTTTTATGTAATCCTTTAGAATAAAGCATACATCTAGCCATTTCAACTAAAGTTCTGTTTTTCCTTTCAACAACACTATTTTGTTGAGGTGTGTAAGGTACTATATTTTGGTGTTGAATACCATGTTTAGATAAAAATGATTGAAATTCATTCTTAACAAATTCCCCCCCATTATCTGATCTTAAAGTCTTAATCTTCTTACCAGACTCATTTTCAACCAAAGATTTAAAAATTTAAAATACTGAAAAAACTTCACTTTTATGTTTCAAGAAATAAACCTATGATTTTCTACTAAAGTCATCAATAAAATTAAGAAAATAGATTGTACGAGATAAAGAGGGAACTTCAAGAGGACCACAAATGTCACTATGAATTAATTGCAAAGGTTCTTTAGCATGCCAAGATTTACCTTTCGCAAACATTTCTCTATGATGTTTACCAAGAACACAACCTTCACAAACACCGTTAGTAGAAGAAATATGCAGCAAGACATGTACCATTTTAGTTAACAATTGCATTTTACCATAATTCAAATGACCTAATATTTCATGCCATAATTTACTTTTCTCATTAGCGTGGGAAACATAGGAATAAAAATGTTGTCATTTAGTTAAGTTACAACGGATCCATATGGCTATCTCTCCAACTAGACGGCGAAGAACTTCGAGAACATGTGCTCATCATGGTATGGTATCAGCTGCAGACCACACACCAATAGAGTGGTCGCCATATAGCTTCATGGAGGAGATATGGAAGGTAACCTTTCCCCGTGTATAGGAAACCTCTCATTATTCCGCATATTAAGTCTTGTGGACAATTCTTTCCCAGGAAGCATTCCACCTGAATTTGGCCAGCTGAAAGTGTTGGGAGAACTTGACCTGATGGAAAATCTGATATTGGGTTCTATTCTCATCGACTTGGGCCTTTTGCAAAATCTAAGGTACCTGTATCTTTCCTACAACGAATTCTATGGTTCTATTCCAATGGAATTGGGCATGCTGCATAAACTAGAGCACCTATTGTTGGTAATAACTCCCGATTCGATT
>LPNX010566309.1:80868-137487 GCA_001517045.1 Pseudotsuga menziesii | reverse complement strand
GTGAAGCCTCTTCACCACCTGAACCTCAAGAAGTAAGTAAAGAGTTTGTTGAACATGCTGATTTTGATTTGTCTGATGGAGATGAGTTTATTGCAGACCCTAAAATCTCTACAAGGCCAAAATGGGCAGCCAAGACACTACATGCAGCAGGTGAGCTAGCTGGGGATCCCAATGACCCAAGGAGGACTAGATCTCAATTTGAGAATGGTCTGTGCATGAAGGATCCTATGTTTGCTGAAAAATGATATTTGATGGTGGAGTCTGATCCTCAAACATATGAACAAGCAGCAGGAGATCCAAGATGGCAAACAACCATCAAGGAGGAGTTCAGCTCACTCCAGAAAAGCAACACATGGGAGCTAGTGGATCTTCCCCCAAGGAGAAAACTAGTACAGTGTAAGTGGGTCTATAAGACCAAATTTGCTGCTGATGGTTCACCACTGAAGTACAAGGCCAGATTGGTAGCCAAGGGCTACTCACAGGTTCATGGCATAGATTACAATGAGACTTTTTCCCCAGTGGCAAAGATGGATTCCATCAGGCTAGCCTTAGCCATTGCAGCCTCATAGCAATGGGAGGTACATCACATGGATGTCAAATGTTCCTTCCTGAATGGAGATCTCACTGAAGAGATATATATGCAGCAGCCTCAAGGTTTTGCTACTAATCCTTCTCTTGTGTGCAGGTTGAGAAAGTCATTGTATGGGCTAAAGCAAACCCCCAGGGCTTGGTATGCCAAGATCGATAGCTTCTTGCTATCACTGAATTTTGTTCGGTGAAATCAGATCCAAATGTCTATTTGAATTTAGTTAATGGTTCATTAATGATCATTGTGTTATATGTTGATGACCTTCTCATTACAGGAAGCTCACAGGCTGAGATTGCTTCCTTAAAAGGAGCTATGAACCAAGCCTTCTCCATGACAGATTTGGGGCTCTTAAGTCAATTTTTGGGGCTTGAGATTGCTCAAACCAAAGCTGGAATCAAGGTGCACCAGTCCAAATATGCCTTGGACTTGCTGAACAAATTAAAAATGAAGGATTGCAAAGCAAGCAAAACTCCTTTCCTTTCAGGAGTGAAGCTAGAAGAAGCTGATTCTTCACCGATGGTAAACAATACACTGTATAGGCAATTGATTGGATGTTTGTTGTATCTGACACATACTAGACCTGATCTTTGTTATGCAGTAAGTGTGGCTTCTAGATTCATCGATCAGCCTTAAGAGATCCATTGGAAAGCAGCCAAAAGGATCCTTAACTTTGTTCAGGGAACAAGGACACATGGGATCTTCTATAAAGCAAAATCTGATCTTGATTTGATTGGATTTACTGACAGTGATTGGGCAGGTGATAGCACAGAAATAAAGTCCACTTTAGGATATGTGTTCATGCTTGTAGAAGGGCCAATCAGCTAGTCAAGCAAGAAACAGAGTGCCATTGCACTCTCATCTACAGAAGCAGAGTACAGAGGAGTTGTTAATGCAGCAACTCAATGTTTATGGTTGGAGGGTTTACTTGGAGAGTGTGGCTTCAAACCAGAGTACTCAACTACCATCTACTGTAATAACCAGAGTACCATTCGAATCTGTAAAGATCCAGTTCAGAAGCAGAGAACCAGACACATTGAGATCCATATGCACTACATCAGAGAACTTGTGCATGATGGCACCATTCACCTACTCTTCTGTTCATCTTCAGAACAAGTAGCTGATATCTTCACCAAAGCATTTTGTGAGAAGACCTTCAGCAATCTCAAATCATTGCTGGGGATTGCTGATCATGCTGTAAAAGCATGAGTGAAGACAAGATTCTACAATTTTGTTTTACAGTCCATGTTTAAGGGAGGATTTTTCCAAGTTGGTTTTGCCTCTTTCCTTGTTTAAATGGACATGCAGTATGTAAAGGGTGACTAAGCCTTGTTGCTAGGCCCTATAATTTTCTAATATATTACTCATAAGTCAGGATTAAGGGGGGGTGTTAGAATAATCAACCCATAGTTTACCCATTTAGACATTAATTTAATTATTTATGTCTTATTAGCCTAGTTCATGTGTCCCACCTTGTGCAAGTTGTCTATTACCTATCCATAGTGGTCAAACTTGCCTTATTTGACTCATGTAGCGCATGGGAAATCCCAAGGAATCAAATCTAATTTATTCCTGGCCTCCTAGGCGCCCTTCTGCGTTTTTTGCTTTATTCCCTGCTTTTTCAGTGTTTTAAGGCAAAAAGGAAAAGTAGGGAATAAAATTATCCAGTGGGAGAGATTATCCTGGTCTATTTATGATTTTAATAAGTTAAATATGCTTTTTTATTCATTATCAGAAATTTTCAATTCAAAATACCTGAGAGTTGTATGTCAAATTGACTTCTAATGAGCAAAGAATGATCATTTCCACTCTATTTTTATATATGCCATGGTAATGCTAATTATTTTGAATGGATGAATGTCTCTCTGATAAATGTATGATGAATGGATTTTAATTAATTTTTATTACAAGTTTCATGTTCAGTACTTAATCATTGGAATCCATTTTACTCATTTTAATTGCATTGGGAGAAAATTTGGTGCCTTTTTCCCCAAGGGTCGAAATAGTGATTTGGGAGCTGTTTTGGAGATAGTCATAAAAACCTGTATAAACTGAACCATTATGCATATGAGACCTTAAATATGTACCTTACACATCCTCTTCATGTTTTCAGAAGTTCGAGTGGGGTTGAGAGCATTTGAGAAGCCATTTCCAGCATTTACTCGGGGGGGGGGAGGGGAATCAGAACCCCAATTTGCTAGTAAAGACTCCTACTTTTATCAGAATATAAAACTAGTTCTAAGAAGTGATTGGAGAGTTGTAAATCATCTTAAAACATAATATTCAATTCTTAATATCATTCATACACACTCTTAGAATATTTGGGAGCATTTGGGCCAATTTAGAGACCTAGACATCAAAACTAGTCAAAGGTCAAAATAGGGAAGAAAAGTGAAACAATTGGTCATTTAATAAAATTTCAAAAAGGGACATTACATGATCCTACAATGAAACAAGAACCCTGTTCATGATGAAAATTGGACAATGAAATACACAACCAGGGATGCTTAAATCCTTTTGAGACATTGACAAATTTCTCAAACAATTGGAATGGGGATTCAAAAACATACCAAACTCAACTATTTTAGGGCACTTTTCGGGGATTTTGAAAATATTACATGAGGAAAAAGTGACTGAAGAACTCAAAAATGAACACAGAAAAAGTGATTTTCTCCCAATGCAATTAAAATGAGTAAAATGGATTCCAATGATTAAGTACTGAACATGAAACTTGTAATACAAATTAATTAAAATCCATTCATCATACATTTATCAGAGAGACATTCATCCATTCAAAATAATTAGCATTACCATGGCATATATCAAAATAGAGTGGAAATGATCATTCTTTGCTCATTAGAAGTCAATTTGACATACAACTCTCAGGTATTTTGAATTGAAAATTTCTGATAATGAATAAAAAAGCATATTTAGCTTATTAAAATCATAAATAGACCAGGATAATCTCTCCCACTGGAGATACATGTGTTTACACTGTCATTTCCAGTTGTGCTCTGAGGGGATGTTATAGTATCCATCTACCTTATGCTCTTGTTTGAAGGAAGTCTTAGCCTGAGTCGATCATTCCTCAGTTATCTTGTCTTTGCATGTCGAATGATTCCCAATATAGTTATTGGTTCATGCACATCCTGATCGTTTAAGTTATTCCAAATTATCCAGCGTTGTTGTGTACCTTGTGTTGGTTGATGGAGGATTCCTTAATTCCCTCCTTCCAGCAAATTCCATTCCATAGACTTCAGTTCATTTATTCTAGAATAGGAGTCTAGAGTCCATTGAGTTCCTTGAGACTTGCAGTCATCAGTGGTAGGTTCTCTCGCCATCAACAGTTTTGGGAATACATCAATGTCCCCTGATCGATGGATTCTTTCAAGTGTTCAACCTCAATACATCTATTCACACTTATTCAATTGCACTATGTACATTGATTCCCATTATCATTTTCTATGGGATATCTTGCATTTGTTAATGGCATACATCAATGACCGGTAATCAGACGATGGTCCATATTGTTCGACCTTGACACCTTTATTCACATGATGGGACATGTACTAGTAGCGGTTTGTGTAGAAGACCTCCAAGCTTGGTGGCATTCCATATATGTTACCTCCTTGATCGTGCCAGTAATCATGATATGTCAGCTTGCATGCCCAGATTCATGTGTTCTATCAGATATCTTCATTTAGTATGGATATCTTATTTCACTGTGTATTGTACGTGGCGATGACCACATGTCACATATGTCTATTATTCCTATTCATGGTCATTGTACTATTATGTATCCGGGACTGCTACACTTCATATTCACAGTCACATGCTGAGATATATCATTGTATTGTATTGATGAGTGGCTGATTTCTCCACCTGGGTCTTCATTACTCCACTTCTATGATTGGTATAATGTATTTTGACCATCGTGTTACCCCTATGACCTCGCATATTAGGGGTCATATCTTATAGCTTATTTTACCACACTTGGTAGATCATGTCTTTATGGCCTTCCCTGTCCCTATGCAAACCCTTTGGACCGCCTTTGCTCAAAATAAACTTTGATGTTCCAAGAAATACCTTTAAAAATCCCTAATTAATGTTATACGTGGGTCGCAAGCTTACATCCTGCATGTACATGCAGCTTGTCCCACTCTGACCCACATACATCAAGAAATGCGCCCAAAAAGAAAATATTTTGGACTTTTCCACAATGAGTCACGAATAACCTGACTATTGGCCTTCCATATTCCTAGAAACACTTCAACTCGACCCTTCACTTCCTATTGAAGGGCTATATATTGAGCCTCTTGGATGCATTGAAAGAGGAGAACTTGTGAGAGCAAAGAGACTATAGTGGATTTGTGCCCCATTCATACATGCTTCAGTCTGCATCCCTTTGTCATTTTGAGCAACCATTGATGCTCTTCCCAGGATTTCCAGTGTATTGTGAGATTGCCATTGATTTGGAGGATTCAAGTGGTGGCGGCCCAGGTGGAGGACTCGGTCTCTCGATTTCGATGAGGTGTCGACAGAGGTTGTTACTTGTATCTCTGTTTATAACTAATAGAAACATCCATTTCTCATCCATTGTATGTGTGTAACTATGAATGTTCTTTATCCATGGATGTAGTTGCTTCAATTTATACATACATGTTTTATATATGCTAGAGTAGGTCTAACACTTAATATCTATCATGCTTGTCTATTTTGTCATTGTTGAGAATGGAATGAAGGTGCAAGTGTGGTTGGAAATCTCAACGGGGATCTACTACACCCATCCAAAATAAGGTATGCCTTCTATCCCTCAGTGTTAGCTTTGTTTATCTCTATTGCATATGGAAATGGATTGATTTATGGTGTCATACAGTATGTTTTGGTCTACCCCAAGCCATGGGAAGTTTTCTCCGTAACAACCATATTTCATGAAATATATTCACATGAATGCTTCAATGTAATTTCAATGTGTTCTCATGTTTTATGTTTTGGCATAACCCCATTCATATTTTATGTATCCCCATTTTCATATATCATGAAAAAATTATGCTACCCTTTATTCATATGCCATGAAAAATTATGCAACTCCATATTTATATTTAAATAATCATAGCATGCACTTTCATGAGATTTACTATATGCCAATAAAAGACAAACTATAACATATGCTTTAAACATGTTATACCATAACATCATTCCTAACTCCAAGAATATAGATCTCTAATTTACTATAATGAAACTTATTCAAAACATTTAGATCTAATTTATAAAAGCATATAACAATTACAATATAAAAACTTATCTTCTATAGTTTCTTGTGGGCTCCCTCTTGATCTTTGCTTCCTTGTGGAGATTATTGGAGTCCCTCGGTATTGATCTTCTTGCTTCACGGAAAATTACTGCATCTTTATCTTGCAAATATGGATCCATACATGGGGAAACTGGATTCCATGCAACCTGGAGTGAATGCTTTTTTATTCCAAAGGAAATACTCCTTTCGATGTCCATCATGATTTTTGTAGGATGATTTATTAATCCTAAGAGGATATTATTATACCAAAAAACCATTGGATAAGGATAATATTCAATCCACAAATCCATGAGTCATTCAAACAATTCGTCTAGTTTGGAAAAATGACCATAACAAAAAATTATGAAATTTTCATCTTCAAATACCTGACCGTATCTCCCAAACTGTTGTGAATTTTTGAAGTCCACTATATCTAAATGTTAACGGGTCCACTTGGGAAGTGGTTTTTTAAAGGTTTTGATTGATTCCTCACGGTTTGATCGAAAATTGTCCATGAAATTTATCTCCTAGAATAGTGACGGGAATGGTGCATATTGACTTGCTCTGGATTCACCCTACATTGGATGAAGGCTCCTTAATAATTGAGGTCACGTAGGAATCTAGGTCATGCTCCTCAAGAATATTTAACACCCTTTCCTTCCATATGATGAAATTGGAAGTACCCTGAAGGCAGTATTTCGGTCGCACATAGATCATTGTCATGGCTCTTGAACTTAGCTCAAATCCCCAAGATCATGTAGGCTTCTAGTTGCTTGCACAAACTCGACTCCTTCACGCCTTGAGATCTGATACCATGTTGGTGTTTTGAGCAATAATTAAGATATTCAAACTTTGAAACTTTTCATAACAAAATTTTGAATACTTGATATACTTAATGCTTAAAAAATTGAATCAATTCGTCTGCATGAGACAAGATATACCCTAGGAAAACCCTCTTAATACATACCATGGAAAAAACCAACAACTATTTATGAGTATATTAGATATATTTTCTTAGAATGGTTTACATCACAATAGAAGATTGCCCGATAAGAGAGAACACGTGGCAATGGAGAATAATAATCAGTTGTAATCACTGTAATACTTTCCATATGCCTAGCATATTAATAACAATCCAAATACACGTTTTTGCAAACAAAGGTGAATGGTTGCATGCCATTTATGCATTATAGTTTTGAATTTCCTTATTGGAATAATCAATCCATGTCTTGAAATCTTCTTCATGCACAACTATTCTGCCATACCTTCAATCATGGACATTGACTGAAAGTTAATTGATTTGGAATGAACTTAATCTCTAACTGAATATTAATCACTTACTTAATGTGCTAACATAAGTGTTATGGTGCTTAACTTAAGTGTTTTCTTTGCAAAACATTTTATTTATTTACTATTATTAACTTTGTATGGACTACTATAAGTTTCTTAATTACTTAATTGAATGCATACATTAATATTCCAAATGATTCTTTAACTAAAGCATTGATTGAGGCATTCATATTTAACTAAAGCTTACTAATTCAAGTTCATTGTGTCATCTGTGTGGGCAATTCAAAATGTCTTTCTCTTTATTGCATATCTCGTTATCTTTACCGCATGGTCTATGTGTTAACATTAATCATATATCATATCATATTATACTGAGAAGAGTTATCACATGCTATGATCATATTATATTACCTCGATCCATATGGTCATATGCTAAAGTAATTCACTCTATAGGTGATCACTCTGTAGAGGAGACTTAATAGATTTATCCCTCTAGAATTACCATGGTTAGTAATATATCACATAACATCCATACTTCAACATGCAAACCATTTTACCTCTATAACCAAAGGCCCACCTCAATGGGTATCCATTCTTTGGATGACCGCATGAGAATTATAACTTGATATAACTCACATGTTCAACTTGATATCACTCACAAGCTCACCTCTAAATACGGAGGTCTATCTCATAGGGTACCATCTATGAGAATCATTGACTTGATATAACTCACAAGTCCATAGTCTTAATATCACTCATAAGACTTTACAATACAACACCACCGCCTCAATCATATGAGGATATCTATATAGGACTTGATATAACTCACAAGTCCAGAGAATGACTCTTGATGTTGTACAGAAATGGGCTTACCATCTCTAAGGGTCTAAGAGTTGTTGGATAAAACATAATTAGACTTTATGGGCGGACCCGTAAAAAGTCTTTCATATAGGGGGATGTAACCTTTATTATTAAAATTGAAACCTTTTTTTAAGTTCTTTCCTCTATTTCTTTTATTTCATATCGTTACATTTTGGTATCGAATACACCCACTGGAGAGATATCTAAATTGTTTGAAGGTTTTGAGGAATAAACCTATAGAGGTGTTTTACCTAAAACATCCCTCTAAGATTGAGAGGAATTGATAACGTGCTAGAAACAAGGGCCTCCAAGAAAAAAGCAACACCATTTGTTATAGGGTTTTGAGGGAAAGAATCTGAAGAAGGCAGTTGTGGAGTCTCAATAGAAAAGTTAGAACCTTATGGTAAAGAAAGTGGTGCATCCCTATCATATAAAATAGGCAGAAGTGGGGATAAAGATGTAGCAGGATGGCATGGGGAAGGATTAATCACATTAGGGTTCTACAAGGGTTCCATAATATTTAAATTAGAAGAAGGGTAAAATGGAGGAACCACAATCCACACTTATCCCCCTTTGAATATCCAACACATTCAGAACAAGGAATTTCCCATATTTCCAACACCTATATCAGACCCCAATTCACCATTCAAATATTTTTTATCATATTCCTCTTCAATCAAAATGATAAAATTTAATTTCTCCCTAGAAGCTCCTTCATAAAATTTAGGAGAATCATTTAGAGGCATACCTTCAATAGCGTCCACATTTTGATCAATAGCAAGTGATAGCGACCGATAATGTGGACCAAGGTTAGGATCACCATCCTCACTTCCTAAATCCTCGTCAAAGTCCTCATATTCCTATCCATATAGTAAATGAGGGAAATTTGCTTTAAGGTGACCAGTGCCTCTATAAAAATGGCTTTTGAATGGAATATGAAGGTAATCAAACAACTATTTGAATGCTTTCACCCCCTAGATAATTTCATCTTCATTAGGTAACCCCCTCGAAATGTCGAACTCCACCATGGACAGAGGTCATCCTCTTATCAACCTTGAAGAGCATTTTTGCTCCAGTTTTATAAACTTCCCTAAAAAATTCTAAACCCTAAAAAGCATTATTCGACCACAACTCAATCGGGAATCCCGACAACAACATAAGCCATAAATGCTTCTTGGTCACTTTTTCCTTCTGAGGATTGAAAGCAGTATGTCCACATTTTAATACGAGTAACCCTTCTTTCATGAGCCATATTCTATTCAACACCTTCAGAACATCTTCCTCCTTAATAAATAAGAAGCAAAACCAACAATTCTTCATAATATTAATCTGAGACGAGTAATCAGATTCTGACCTTTAGTTTGAGAAAACCCAATCCCTCAATTCTAAATGAATAACCTCAGCAGATTCGAGACGACCCACTACAACACAACAAGAGAAGGTCGCAACCCAGTCCATAAGCACATATTAACCTAATACATATTGGCCAATGTTTGCTTTCACCCTTCGCCACGCTCTAACCTTGGCCCTTGTCAATAAGGACCTCTTTTGCTAAAAACCACCATCTCTCGAACCAATAAAACCACCTTTTGACCCAAATCTACACTCACTTACAAAAAATTTCTTTGAATCACCCTCCAAACCCTTAATACCACCAAAAACAAGAAAAAGGTAAAGAAACCCTACTTTTGGGAGAGAAATCAGAACAAAGGGCGTTGGAAATAGCCTCTAACCTACCCATATGTGAAGGAGAAGACAACTTTTTCTAAATCAGACAACCAAACCCTCAATACCACCAAAACAAGAAAAGGGTAAAGAAACCTAAGAGAGAAATCAGAACAAAGGGCATTGGAAATAGCCTCTAACCTACCCATATGTGAAGGAGAAGACACCTTTTTCTACATTGGGCAATAAGGGCCATGTGGATTAAGATGAGGACATCGGTTAAATTAATAATAAAACTCCAAAAATCCAAAGAGAGTAAGAAAAAAGATAAAAAATATCACCTCTGACCACATCAAATAGGGTCACATCATTGAAAAAGACCCACAAACTTACCAAAACTACCACCACAAAAGCCTAAAAATCATGTCAAACAAAAAAATCCACCACAATTTAAAAAAAACATATATATTAAAAATTCCCACATTTTTAGACTTAACTCCAAATTGTAGTAACAAAAAAAACAAGCTAGTGTTTGGAGAGATTGGAGATCCATGCACAAAGCACCATGCATTGATGTTGTTGTTATCATTGTCATGTGACTATGATTCGAAATCTTTCTTATTATATATAAGAAACATTATTCAATACCATTTTTTTATTGATATTATAAAAAATAAAATAAGGAGAAGTTTTAAACTTGGACCATTTTGCTGGTTGGACAAGTTGGGTTCTCTTATTTAAATATTATTTTTAAAATAAAAAAACCAAAAAAAATTATTACTGAATTTCATCTCAATTATGCCAAAAATTATTATCAAGTAAAAGAAAAAGGTAAATTTTATTTTGACCCACTCATCTTACCAAAATTTATATCTTATCAAAATTAATATCATGTGAGTCATTGAATTCTTAAAATAATGTTTTTAATTTCCTATTATTAATATTCTTATTCTTGTTTTACTCTCTTTTTTATCCTAAACCATTATCATTTTATATATATCATATAATTAAAAAAAAATTATTGAAATTTATTTGAATATATATATATATATATATATATATATAAAGTGGGCCTAATGGTTAAGAGCATGTGTTTCCGCTTAGGAGGTCACAGGTTCAAATCCAGAGGGGCTAGTGTATGTATACCTTTGTAGACTTTAGCACTTAAATCATTGCTCAGAGGGGGGTCCCTTGTCCCACAAACAAGGGGGTCTCATACACCAAATTGGTGTCTCCCTTGGCGGTGACATTAAAAATAGATTATTATTATTATTATTATTATTATTAAAATGTGGTTTATCATAAAAGCCCATTTTACACCATAGCTAAGTCTAATCAAAGCAACAACCTATAAACAAATATATTATATTATATTTATATCTTAAATTTTAATAATAAAATTATTTTTTAATATAACATATTTATATGCAATTTTGAATTAATTTTATTTTTGAATTAATTTTATTTTTATCATATTTTTATTAATAGTATTATATTTATATTTCCATTATCAAAATTTGTTATATAATTTTTATTTTCATATAAAAAAATATTTTTAAAATAAATCAATCATATTTTTTTGAAAAGCTAATTTTAATTATAAAAAAAGAATCAAATTACCCAAAAACTTACTATACAATTTTAATAACCTACACTATTTTGGGAAAAATCAACCACTGCCATTTTTAATATCTAATTTTTCTCATTTAAATTAATAGTTTATTCTTTTAATAAATTTAATTAAATTTATATTATTTCCAACACTATTTTGGAAAAATCAACCACTATCATTTTTAATATCTAATTTTTCTCATTTAAATTAAAAGTTTATTTTTTTAATAAATTTAATTAAATTAATATTATTTAATTCAAAATATCTCATTCTCATTATAATCAATTATGAACATTCAGTTTTAAAATCTGGAGAAAAATTAAAACTATTAATTTACTATCACAAATGTAAGTAAATCAGCATAGATCCATTAAAATCAAGCAAGAAAGGATCAAATTTCTGGAACTCCAAACCCTTTTTTTAAGAAAGAGAATGTAGCCAGAAAGTTAATGGTTTTAATGTGTACTCTTATATATTTATTGAACTCAAAATATCTTACTCTCATTAAAATATAGAAAAAAATTAAAACTATTAATTTACTATAACAAATATAAGTAAATCGCTGTGGGCACAGCAAGTGGTAAAGTGGAATTGTTTGTAAATGAAAGGTCTTGCGTTCAAATCCCCCCAAATTTATCCGTTCGCCATGGTTCGAGCCCTGTGGTTGCACCTAGGGTTATAGTGGTAGAAAAAAAACAAATGTAAGTAAATCAGCATAGATCCATTAAAATCAAACAAAGAAGAATCAAATCTCTAACATTTTATAACCTTTTTTATTTATTTTTATAAAGAACACGTGTCGGCTTTAAGATGAACACAAAAAAACCTACACATATATGTTGTGATAGAGTACACATACAGCTCTGTTACGGGTGATTGAGTATGAGTTTTTGTTCATGGTTAGTGTTAAAACCAGGGTTATGTTCTTTGGAAATTCGATCCAGGGCTGAGGGTTGTGATCTTTGGAAATTCGACCCAGGGCTGAGGATGTCTGTTTTGGGGCAAATTGAATAGCAAATTTTCTCTATTAGTAAAAGAATTGCAATTCATTTTTTTGGAAGCTAACTTTCAGAGTTACCTAATTATAAAGGATTCGGATTTATTGCAAACTCTTTCGATAATGATGCATTGCTGCCAGACTTCTCCATGTATTATTTCTGAACTGAATAGGCCGTCCTAGAATTTGGGGACCAAATTAGCAACGTCTAAGAGGAAAATCAGCTGCAGCCTCTTGGACCTTGCTATTTCTGGCGCATATTCTAGGACCACCTATTCCATCCATAAATAATACAAGGAGCAGACTAGCGTCCCTGCAACATTATCAGGCAAGCTCGCAATGCATACGGATTCTTTATATTGTGGCCAGTCTGAAAGATCGCAATGCATTTTAATTTTTTTTTTTTTAATTTAACGATTGTACTCACCCGAAGTTGAATTTGCTATTTTAAACTTATTTTTTTTTATAGTTTTTCCTCAAATTGATTTTACAGCTTTGCAAGATAGAGAATATATCTTTAAGGGTTAGCCAGTCAAATATAGGTTTTGTTCCAGCAGTTTTAATTCATGAGTGAAACAGTTATGAGTAATACATGAGATCTTTGCCTCCGATCTGATCTTAGATAGAGGATATTGTAAATTGGAAGTTGCGATTTTTCTCATAAAGAATTAATAAAAGCTGCAGCATGCTTTGCTGCTGAAGGAACAAATGTTGCAGTTGAAAAGACAAACACGGCTCATATTTCCACTTCTGTATTTGCTAGTCTCCCTTTGTTGCAACATTTAGATTTGAATTTGATAATATACACAAACTTTTTTTTATTATCAGGTATCAATATTCTAAAAACCTTGAAAATACTTTTTATATTTAGGATAAACCCTAGATTTTAAGTATTTTTTATATTCAGGATAAACCCTAGATTCTTTAAACTTAAAGACACACAGTCATGTCAACAACAAGACTCAAAGTCATTACAACAATATTTTCATTATAAACCCTCTAGCTAAACCCAATTAGACCTAACTGACACAGGACCACCAAAAAACTATGCAAACAAAGCAGCTGTAAATTCTGATAGTTGTCTGTCTCTGAAATTGGATATCAATGAAAATAAACGACCATGAAGGCGAAAAATGGGTTGTGTCATTTAAATTTAAATCTAGCCGTGGACAATGCGTTTGGAGACAAATGCACATGGATTAGTTTAGAAGCATTCGGGCTATTCTAAATAATAGCCTTGACATTACTCATTAGAATACATTACAATCACATGGAAGGAAAGGTACAGCAAATGGAATATATTCTGACTGAAATGGGAATCTTGCAAGAATGTGATTGTGATAGTACCTCCGGCAAGAATACAAGAATGTGATAGTACCTCCTAATTGAAAAAATTAGATGAGTCAAGGGCTCAGTTCCAGGACTATTTGGCGAAGAAACCAATGGATGAATCCGATCCCTCAAATCGCAAGTTGAATATGGGCCTCGGAACTCATTTTCTGCCATTTCATTACATGCCTGAATGAGGTCCTATAATCAGATGGGTAATTTGAGACTATGAAAGCTTAACCCGCAATATGATATCTTTGCAAAATTGCATTGGGTGTGGTCACTCCTTGCCATCTTCATAAGCTTCACCTTACAATCTTTAGAAGTTTCAATGATTATCATATAATGTTCAACAAAGTCTTGCAATAACAAAGATTATCTATATGTTTAACTGCTATGGCTTGAAAGGACTATCTGGTTTTAATTTCCCTATTTTGTTCAATTGAAGCCAGTCTCTGAACCTGAGTGTTAGGTCCATCTTTTTATGTAGATGTGAAAAAAGTTGTTTAATGAACTTCTGTTTAAGATTTTTTTAGAATCAGGCTGATTATAATTCGTATAGATCCATCTCTACCAAGTGTCCAGAGGGATCAAATCCCTTGAGGTGCAAACTTTTTTCAAAGTGCAAAATTTAAGGAAAAACTTGTTTTTAAAGGGATTTGATCCCTCTTAGCCCTTGGTAGATCCAAAGTTAAGAAGGATTTATACGGGTTTAATATGTAAATCTCATGTGTGTGCTCAAATCCATTGTATGTAAATCCTAGTTAATGATGTCTCAATTATGGCTCAAATCCTAGATCTCATTGGAGAGCAAGACGTATCCAAGTTTCATTAATTTTTTTAGTTTTGATTAATGGGAATATATATCTATTTGTCTTTACTCATCATGTGGACCATTATTATTGTATTCATATGCCATGCCTAGGGTTTTGAGGCTTTTTCCTTACTACAAGTCTTGGATCCTACAATTTTTCACAAAACCCCCAAAGAAAATTGTTCTCATACCAATATGATATGTAAACTGCCATGGATATTCCATTAGAACAATTCATCACAACAAATCTTCTAATATTCTACAATCTCTTATTATGGAGTGATTGCAGACTTCATATTGCTCACTTGATGCTTAAATAAGGTGAAACTAAAATCATAAGAAGCCAACAAATATCACACCATCCACATAATGAACACAAGATGCAGCCTAGGAAAATCTTATAGGGGAAAACCCTAGCTACAAGGTGAGGCCTATGCTCTTGCTCTTTTCCTCTCAGCTATGAAATAGAAGTACAAAGAAAGTGCACTCACTGTGGAGTTTCCATGGACATTATCTTCTACATCTTTTGTTATGTTTCAATAGCATGCTCCTAAATGATCTTATCAACTGTCGAATAATAAACAACACAAGAACCCCTTCCTTTCCTGGCAACCCAAGGTTTAATATAATTTGATAGTAATTTCAATACCCTCATTTTTATCCTTGGAATGTATTAAATCCAACTATGTAAAATGATGTAAATATGCTAGAATGGATCCCTAGTGTGGAGCTCAAGGCCAAGGCCCAACTAACAAATGACTAAGCATGCATAATGCAAATATGTATATATGGGCCATGTGGTTGGCTTTTCGTGGTGACTCAAAAGCTATGTAAATATCGTGTAAAAAATACTAGAGGGGTTATGATTCCATTAGAGAGGAAGAGGAAAGGAGGCCTATGGGAAGTTATGTACTCTTTTTCCAAGTGTCAACCTTAGAATTTATCCATTTGTTTATATGTGCCTTAAATGAGCCAATTACTTCTTTTTTACTTATTAAATCCAATTATTTAATGCATGAGTGAGGTTGGTGAGGAAAGTATTCTCATGCAATAATGGAAGCATGGTGAATATACTTCTTTGGAAATTGTAAGAGTCCTCCCTTCTATGGCTAGAAGTAATGTCTATTGTGTTTTCACCAATCCTCTCATCTCCATTGGAGTCTATCACTCATTTTTCAAGCCGATTTTTACAATATGTAGAGTTTTTTCAGGTTATTGTCTTCATACCCATTTACCAAACAATGAAAATAACTATAAAAATAGAATTGTGAAGAGAAAATCGTAGACATGATAGTAAAGAGGATGGACTTAGTTGAGCATAGAGGTTGGGAAAGACAGGAACCTTTACACATTGTTTATTTGTTGCTACAAGGTGCTTGATAAGCCATGAATTGATAGGAAGTTCTCTAAAAGAATATAGTAGGTTGGACTCTTTCTACATGCACTAGTAAGCATTCTAAGCGTTGGATTTTCTAAAGAAACTATAGAGTAGTCAATGGAAATGCATTCATTATCTTGTGTGGGGCAATGAAAGAGAGTGCCATGACTAGGATGAAGGAGTGAGACACTTGTAGTGCTCAATGGTGAGTAAAATGGCTAAGCGGGAGAGAAAATGGGTTTTGGGATGAGAGAGAGAAGCCTATAGGATTTTTTGTCATCTTAGTGGCCTCATAGCCCAGCTTGGGGGTGGTATCTACAGCTAATACATATGGTTTGGTGGAAAGTCACTCTTACGCAACTAGTTGCTTGGATATTCTTATGTTAAAGATAAGCATTCGCTTTGTCTGTGAATGTAAGATTATTATATTTACTTCATGTGATGGATATGTCTGTTTATGCATGATGTGTGTGTGGATATGGCTTTAATTCCACTGTTTTTTTATATTCATGCACCTACACATGTATTTTTTAGTTTATGTTTCTCATGGGTGGCTTAAATTCGATGTCAATTTGAATAATGGCCCATGGGGAGAAATTTGGAAACATGAAATTAGTATCTACCCCCTCCTATGGTTAGAATGATCGATGGGGATGCTACAAAGTGATATTTAAGATTTTGGTCACATCATCGAGGTTATATGGGCTAGAGTCAGTAGTTGCAAGCAAGAAACATGGGTTGCACAATAAGTGTTTGACAAAATGATTCTATGAATATTGTGGTTTTAGTTATCATATGGTGTTTCAAAAAAGCCACAAATTAGATCTAGTGGTTATTAGTAGAAATGACTAGTTTGTTTTGAGGAAAAATTCATGAAATACCTCCAGGTTCAATAAATACATCATTATGTTAACTAACAGAGGCTCGAGTGCCAAAGCTATTGGATTCACGGTGTTGTTTAAAGTTAGAGGATGACCGGTGGTCTAGATTAAATCGAGGAGATGAGATCTTTAAATTGTGACCATTTGTACAAGCGGATGTGATCGGAATTTATCATAAGGGGTCATGCCATGAATATCCAAGATTAAATCATGCAAGTATGACCAATGAATCATGTACATTCACACACATAAACCTAATCGAGGCATAATAAAATGGGACCTTGCCATGAATGGTTGTGGTTTGATCTCTCAATCTCCACCATTCACACAAAAACAAGTGATCATACATTATCTCGAGGGGACCTCTCATGAACGGATGAGATTGATTGTGCAATTTGGGTCAATTGATCTTAATCATTCACTCAAAACCAAAGTAATCATGAGTTAATATGGGGGGTCCTCCCACGAACGGTTGAGATTTTGTCGAGCAAATTAGATGGGTTGATCATGTCCACTTGGGTAGATTAATGATGGGTTGGTTAGATAAAGGTAAAGGTGATGGATAAAGTTTCCTACCATGAGCGTCCCAGATCATTTTGAAATCTGAGATGATGAGATATAGATCGTTGATGGGATTCCTTCAATAGGGTTAAAAATGAGGTGTGGGAATCTTCAAGGATTTTGATGATAGTGCCAAAGAGGTGAAATGGAGCATGACATGGAGAAACCAGAGGCCACCATGTAGGGTCCATGTGGAAATGGTGCAACATCACCTATACCACGTGGAATGCCACATCAATAGTATGAATGCCACATTAGAGTACATAATTTATTAAGAAAACAAGTCCACAACCAAAAAATTAATTTGGCCACAACAAGAGAATTTTTCATCAATTTTTGATGACATTTTTAGGGTTAGATCTGCGGTACTGCGAGCTAGAAAATTTTAGTGAGGGTGTATTCCTCATCCCTCTCATTTTTAAAAAAAATTAAGAATCAATTCTTTTTGAAGACCTTGATCTGTAATGTCCCCATTCAAATAATTGCATAGCAGGACAATTCCATCAATCCTACAAGTTCCCTAGGTTGGATG
This sequence comes from Pseudotsuga menziesii, assembly GCA_001517045.1. NCBI lineage: Eukaryota > Viridiplantae > Streptophyta > Pinopsida > Pinales > Pinaceae > Pseudotsuga > Pseudotsuga menziesii. The sequence continues at coordinate 119,688 of LPNX010566309.1, read as the reverse complement.
GATACATTTGGAATTTTAATAAGGGAGCTAATAAATGATGTTTAGACATTATAATGGGATAAATATTTAATATTGTATCTTATTAGATAAATACAAGAGAAAATTGAACTGGAAATGGAGCATGGAGACAGACGGAGACCATGGGCCCCACACAAGCTAGAAATTTTGTGCCACATGGAATCCTCCTCTTGCAATTTTGAATCCATGGGAAGCCTAAATGTTCTTAGATGAGTTAGAAGGATAATACACTTGTCCATATGCATCCTAGGTCAAATTCGGGAAGAAATGTAACTTACATGGGAGAGGAAGAGTCATTTTGGAGCTAGTGAGACACTTGAACTAGATTCCCTATCTCTATGACAACAATGATGAAGATGCTATGACACCTATGACACAAATCATATCTGAAGGATGACATCTGACATAATGACATGTCAGGTCAAAATAGAGAATCCAAGAGATCTCTCATGTGATTTGGGGAAGTTCAATGGGCTCCTACTCGAATTTGGGGAAGGTGGAAGGCTAGGAAAGGGAGGACACATGGAAAATCATGAGCACACACCCAAATTCAAAATGGCTTGAGTTTGTGGATGGATTGGGAACCTTAGAAGGCTAAGGATGTTTATAAAATATAGGAAGCAACCAAGATATAGGCTTTTGGTCATTTGAGAAATTGTCATTTCTGAATTGTGAGAGCTAGTGGATGGCTAGTTTTCTTGCCTTAGCCAATTTCGAGGGTGAAAGATTCCCATCCAAGTTGGTGTTGGAGATGCCACTAAGGTATTTCATGGAGATTAAATGTATTTGTAATTGTAGGTGTAAGCTACATGGAAGCTCGTGGTTTCTTCTATTGCAACACTTCATCTCAACCATTTCCAGTTTTCATTGCATATTCATGCTCATGGAGGGATTGCACCTTGGGTGAGATAGTGTACTTTGTGGGAGAGCTTCTCCTGGTATATTTATGATTGTATAATTTCAATATGATTTTTCTTCATTCTCAAAAATTTTCAAGTCGAAATACCCAAGAGTTGTATGTCAAATTGACTTTTAATGAGCAAACAATGACCATTTCCACTCTATTTTGATATATGCCATGGTAATGCTAATTATTTCAAATGGAGGAATGTATCTCTGATAAATATATGATGAATGGAATTTAATTAATGTGTATTACAATTTTAAATTTCATTACTTAGGCATTGGAAGCCATTTTACTCATTTTAATTAAATTGGGATAATATTTGGTGCCTTTTTCCCAAGGGTCGAAATAGTGATTTGGGACCTGTTTTGGAGAGAGTCATAACAACCTGTATAAACTGAACCATGATGCATATGATACCTTAAAAATTTCCCTTACACATTCCCTGCCTCTGTTCAAAATTCAAGTGGGGTTGGGAACATTTGAGAATCCATTTCCAGCATTTACCCGGGGGGGAATTGGAACCCTAATTTGCTAGTAAAGACTCCTACTTTGATCAGAATATAAAACTATTTTGAAGAAGTTATTGGAGGGTTATAAATCATCTCTGAAATTAATATTCAAGTCTTAATATCATTCATACACACTCTGAGAATATTTTGAATAATTTGGGTCAATTTGGACACCTACACATCAAAACTAGTCAAAGGTTGAAATAGGGAAAAAAAGTGAAAAAATCGTCATTTAATAAAATTTCAAAAAGGGACATTACAAGTGGTATCAGAGCATGGTATTGGAACCTGATGGTATTAACTAGGATTCAAAGCAATAATTCACCACCCTTAGACCCTGAAATTGAAGGTGTTTTTGTTGAAGAAGAAGAATTAGTAGAAGAAGAGGTACATTCTACTGAAATTATGACTGACCAGAGGAAGGGATACACTGATCATGATAAGGTGGAATATATTAAAATCATAAAATATCTCTTTGATGACATAACCAAGAACATGAACCATCATCTTATGAAAGGATTCGAATTGTTGGTTAGCCAATTTGGAAGCAAATTAGGAGTAATGGGAGATAACAGTAGTTCACAATCAGAATAAAAGAAAACAATGGGTGAGCATATTTTCTCAAGAACAGGACCTCATAATAGACCTTATGAATTTCTTAGCACACCAAGGCCTACTGCGCCTAAATTTCTTGTACCCAAAGAAGAGCCCAACATTCAACTCTAACTTGCTATAACGGAAAAAGAATGGGATAAATTGGATGAAGATTGTAAAAGAAGTGTACCATTTGATAAGTACTTTCTTGTTGCAAACAAAGTAAAAAAGAAGGAAGATAATAAGTCTCTATACAAAAACAAAGACTTAAATTGTGCCATTATTAAAGTTCCACTCCCTATTTTTGTTGGTTTCTCTCAAAGTTCTGCTAACACTTGGGTGCAAAAATTAGATTTGTATTTTCAGTTGAATCCAATGGTGGAAGAAGATGCCTTAAAAATGGCCATATTGCACTTGGAAGGAGATTCCAATGAATGGTGGTTCCATGGCTTGAAAAACTTGGGTCATGATCAGGATAGCACATATGGATAATTTATTGACAGGGTACTAGAGAGATTTGAGCAAAAAGATCCTAAATTTTCTTTCAAAGAACTAGCACAATTGAAGCAAGTTGAGACCCTAACTGATTATATGATGGAATTTCAAAAATTATCAGTCAAGGTGGCTGATGTGTCTATGGGAAGGTTAGTATTTCTATTCACTGAAGGTTTTTCTGAACCCTTAAAATGTTTGATCAAATCCCACAAGCCCACTACATTAAAAGATGCAATGAGCCTGACTAGATATCTCTAAAATGTGCTTCTTAGAACAAGATTTCTTCCCAAGCCTAACTTCAAATTTGAAAAGAAACCTTGGAAAAGAGATGCAACCGATAAGAAGAATTTGCAAAGAGATTCAATTGAAAAGAATAAGAAAGAAGGACTAAACAAGGATGAACTTCGAAGAAAAAAATTGTGCTTCACATGCTTTCAACCATGGGCACCAGGGCATAAATGCACTAAGGGAAAAGATCAATACATAGAATTATTTTCTGGCAATGATGAGTATGAAGGGGGTATGAATGAAGAAGGACACAATTAATATAAAGAGGAATCATATGAGATAGCAGCTGAATAAGAAAATCAGCCTTCACCAGACAAAGCAAGAATGGAAATACTTTCAGCAGTGCCTCCCTATCACACTATTCGATGCAAGGGTGTGGTATTAGGACAAATAACTTCAGTTTTGGTTGATGGAGGAGCCACACATAAGTCCATTTATGTAGATATGGTGGAGAAAATGAATATGCCTACTGAACCATTCGATGGCTTCACAGTTGTCATTCCCGGCCACAACACAATGCAATGCAAAACATGGGTTCCAAAGCTGCAAGTCACCGTAGGTAACTATACTTTTGTTGATACTTTTTATGTGGTTGATGTTGCTGATAATAATGTGGTTTTGTGAGTGCTATGGTTGTATTCTATAGGGGAGCATATAGTAAATTATCAATTTCTTGAGATGAAATTTCAAGATTCGAAAGGTGTACTAAGGGTTGTGAGAGGGAAACACACTTACCCAAATCAAATAGTGAATTATGAGATCTATATTGAGGCATGCAGACATAGAATGGTCTATTGAATGTCATATCACATCTCCGAAGCCAAACATAAAGGTTTTTAAAAACCCAAAGGAGATAGAGAAACTATTGAAAAAGTATGAATTTTTTTTAGAGATCTTCCACATGGTAGACCACCTGATAGTGGGGTTGAGCACAACATTGTTTTGGAGGAGGGTACTCCACCCATTCAGATACCACCTTATAGACATCCCAATAAATTCAGAGATGAGATTGATAAGGCCATCCAATAACTCTTAGAGTTCGTACTCATTAGACCAAGCTCTAGCCCTTATGCTTCTTAAGTAGTGTTGGTAAATAAAAAAGATGGAACCTTGAGGATGTGTATAGATTTTAGAGCTTTGAACAATAAGACCATCAAGAATAGGTGTCCTATTCGAAGGATTGATGAGCTCATGGATGAGATATTTGGATCCAAATATTCTCCAAAATTGACCTTAGATCAGGTTATCACCAAATTCAAATGAAGGAAGAAGATGTGCAAAAGACTGCTTTTCGATGTCATTATGATCACTTTGAGTTTCTTGTTATTCCATTTGGATTAACCAATGCTCCAGCCACATTTCAAGCATGCATGAATAGAATATTTTTCAAGCAGCTTAGAAGTTTTTTTTTGGTCTTCTTTGATGATATTCTCATTTACAATAAAACTTGGGAAGAGCACTTGCATCATCTAGAGATTATGTTGAGAACTTTGTAAGAACAACCCTTGTTTGCTAAGATGCCTAAACGTGAATTTGGGATGAAGGAACTATTGTATCTTGGGCACATTATTGGGAAGGAAGGAATGAAAGTACATATGGAAAAAAGCAAGGCTATCTTAGAATGGCCATTACCAAAAAAATCACTAAATTAAGAGGTTTCATTGGAATATTCACCTATTATAGAAAGTTTGTGAAAGGGTTCTCCAAGTTGACTTCTCCACTCACTGATTTGACTAAGAAGGATGCTTTCAAGTGGGATGAAGAGGCTGAGAATTCCTTCCAAAAAATGAAAGAGGTAATGAGTAGTTGTCCCATACTTGCATTACCTGATTTTCTAAGCTTTTTGTTGTTGAATGTGATGCTTCAGGTGGAGGAATAGGGGATGTCCTAAAGTAAGGCCAACACCCTATAGCCTTTGAGAGCAGAAAGTTGTAGCATCATGAAAAAATATAATCCATATATGACAAAGAAATGTTGGAAATTATGCATGCATTGGCCAAGTTTCAAAAATACTTGGTAGGAAACAAGTTTGTGGTGAAAACTGACCACAATATCCTAAGGTGCTTCCTCACCCAAAATGATCTAAATGAAAGGAACTAAAAGTGGATAATAAATATTAAATATTATGATTTTGATATTGAATATGTGAAAGGGAATAATAAAATTGTAGCATATGCATTATCTCGAAGACCTTCTTTTTCTCTCATGGACATTGCTAAAGATTGGAAAAATATGTTACTAGTTGAATATGCCAAAGATAAATTTGCTTGTGATGTGTTAGATGGAATCAAGGGTGATGATAACTATAGTATTTTAAATGGGATGATATATTATAAGGGAATAATTTATTTGGTTCAAGATTCAAATCTCAAGTACAAAATTTTGCAAGAAGCACATGATTCCCCACTAGCTGGCCATCAGAGGATCTTCAAAACTTATAGGAAATTGAGGAAAAGATTATTTTGGAAGGGGCTGAAGGAAGATGTTCAGAAATAGGTGAATGAATGTAAGGTATGTCGGAAAAAATAAATCAGAAATTACATGCCCAGCTGGTTTATTGCAATCATTTCCCATTCCGGAGCAAAAATGGGACATCATCTCAATCGACTTCATCACTAGGTTGCCCAAGTATTTGGGTAAGGATTGCATATATGTGGTAGTGGATAGATGGAAAAAAATTTCTCATTTATTTGATGTTACATAATATTTTAGTATTGCACAAGTGGCTGATATTTTTTTCAAATAAATATTTAGATTGCATGGGATCCCCAAGAGCATTGTAAGTGATAGAGATAGTAGATTCACGGGTGCTTTTTGGCAAGAAATTTTTAGATTGGTGGGAACTCAGTTGAATCCAAGTACAAGATATCATCCATAAACTGATGGAAAAATAGAGAGGGTGAACCAATGGTTGGAAGGCTACCTAAGAAACTATGTGGGAGAGCAGCAAAAAGCATGGGCAAAATGGCTAGTTTTGCTACAACACCACTTTTCATATGTCAATAGGGATGTGTCCTTCAAAATAATTATATGGTTATGATGCACTTACCTTTGTTGAGATTATATTTGGTGATAGTAGAGCTCCAAAAGATAAAGATTGGCTGGAAGAGAGCCAAGAAATTTTAAAGCTTTTGAAAGACAATTTGCATGTTTCCCAAAATCAACAAAAACAATATGTAGATAGACATAGAGAAGAAAGAACCTTTCAGGTCAATGATTTAGTATATTTGAGGTTGCATCCATACAAATAAACATCTCTCAAAAATAATGGGGCAGAAAATCTAAAACCACGATACTATGGCCCATACAAGGTAGTTCGAAAGATTGGGGAACTAGTCTATGAGTTGGAACTTCCGGAAGGGAGTAAAATACATAATGCATTCGATGTTTCTTGTCTCAAAAAAGATCTTGGTCAGAAAATTGTCACTTCAGAAATACTTCCTCCCTTGGATGATGAAGTTCAGCTCACACTTGTTCCGGAAAATATTTTGAAGACAAGGGAAAGAAGATTGAGAAGCAGAACTATCAAAGAAAACTTAGTACAATGGAAAGATCTACCAAGTGAAGATGCCACATGGGAAGAGGAGAAGATTTTTCAGCATCCAAATCTGAAATTGCTTGAGGACAAGAAATATTGGGTGAGGAGGGTTGTGATGTCCTCGTTCAAATAATTGCATAGCACGACAATTCCATCAATCCTACTAATTCCCTAGGTTGGATGGATACATTTGGAATTTTAATAAGGGAGCTAATAAATTATGTTCAAACACTAGAATGGGATAAATATTTAATAATGTAGCTTATTAAATAAATACAAGAGAAAATTGAAGTGGCAATGGAGCATGGAGACTATGGGGCCCACACAAGCTAGAAATTTTGTGCTTGTTACCACCTAAGTTGTACTTAGTGGTTTTTTTATCAAGTGAGCAAGGTGAACCGAACAAAGATGATTTGTTTGGACTTCAGAAGACCTTCAGAACTACTTCTGGGAAGTGCTTGTTGTACTATATCACATGTTCACACCCCGTAGGGGAGTTGTAATAAAATGTTTTAGAATGGTAGTGTCTGCAAAAGACTCGGTCTCCTAGACTTACTTGTCAATTTGATTAGCCTAGGGTGTTTTTTCCCTTGGTTATTATTGGTTGTTGAATAAATGACTGATAATTTCTTATTTTTTCACCAAACTCCTCCAAAGTTGGGGTGGTCGGATTGACATTTAGGCCTATTGAGGTTATTAGAGTATGTGTGGCAATGTATAAACATGCTAGGCATTATGGTCGAGTCATATGAACATGTCTAAGTCCCTCTAGGTTTTAATTTTTTTTAATTTTTTTAGTTTTTTTAAAGTTTTCATTTTTTCAAAACTTAGGCTAGTTTTTGATAGTCTAAATGGAAAAATTGGTTTTTTAGTAAAAGTGGGCTCAGAAATCAGTTTCAGTCATGGGGGTGCTCATTTTCTAACTCAAAGCACCTTGTAAACCCATAAACTTACTTTTCCTAAGTTTTGAGTGGTTTTTCCATCACTCAAGTGAGAAAATCCAAAAAAATCAAATATTAATTAATTTAATTAAAAATTAATTAAATAATGGAGCAAATCCAAATTCCTAAATCAATGGATTTTGCTCCGATTTGATAGAAATCAGTCTCATCGACTTTGGATTGACTAGAACTAACCATGCCTTGATTGAAGGAGTTGATCTGGGTTAAAGAGGGAGTGCACCACATAATGCATCCTTGGGATTTGCGCTCTCTCTCTCTCCTCCACATGTGTGGGCTCATCTGGATGTGATTTGGTTGATGTTTCAGTTAACCGGTTGATGTGCCAGTCCGATAAGCACTCCGATTGTTAGTTACACTCATTCAGACTCAGAGAAGACTTAGTTAGACTCAAATCAGGCTCAGTTTGACTCCTCATGCAACTGCAGTCCCTCTCTCCTTGGGAATTGCACCCCCTCTGGGATAGGGTTTTAGTTTTTGCTATAAATAAAGCACAATTTCCTCCTTTCCAAGCTAGTTAGAGTTGGATTGAAGAGTTATTGTTGCTGTAATGTTGCTATATTTTTCATTGAAATAAAGAAAAGCTTTCGAGGCAAGATGGTGTCATGTTATTATGTGTGGATGAGCATTGCCATGTTTCACTGAGGTAAAGGCTGTATCTATGTTCATAACTTGCTTATTTTGATATTGTGGATCCAGTGCTAAAAGATTGATAATAAGTTTATTATGATCTTGATAGGAAAGGAATATGTTAATAATTTTATTGGCTATCTCTTTTTCTTTTACGCATGTCTAGAGATCTAGATTTAACATGTTTTATAAGATTATATGCATGCGATTCTAATATCTCTGTTTATGTATTAACTGGATCTCACAAGCATGTTGGCAAGCCTTTGGATTAGTTGCAGGTTCCTATCTTGGAGAGGGTGCTGAAATAGTTTGCTTCCTCACTTTCCCCAAATTTTTTCAAAGGCATAGTCCCTCGACATTCCACCGAAAAGCTCCACGATTGATCTTCACGACTACAAGCTTTCTTTCTTCTCTTTCTCCTCTTAAAAGTTAAAATCTTCCTTGGTTACTTGGTTCATAGCTTTTATTTTTATAGATATATAATATTAGAGTGAAATTTAACATAGATCTATCATCTTAAAGCTCATAATCTAGATCTTGTTCTTAAAAAAGGGTTCATAAGCATTCTAGATCTAGCATTAGGGAAATCGTCTTTTTTGCATGGTATTTTAAAGAAAAGTTGTAGCTTGCATGTATTATATTTCTCTTTCGTAATTTAAAAGATAAATCCAACAATAATTTCACATCATATTGGCTTCCCAAAATAAAATCCAAGATCCCAAGGAAAGCTTGCTTTTCTTGGTTCTGTTTTCACCTTTTTTTTAACTAGTTTTAACTTAGCTGCTTTCAGTTAAAAGTGTGTTGAACCAAAGGTAATTTCAAAGTGATTTTGGGCGTATTTAATTTTAATAATATTTATGGTTTTTATCAGGTATAATAGAAAAGAGGAGGAGGTGCTGTCCGAAAAGTGACTTTTGAGCCATCTGGAACCCCCTAGGGGTCTCCCCATTTCCCGAAATCTTTAATTTTTGCACTTTGTAAGCTCTTGGGTTCATTCTATATAAGAAAAAAAAGGAATTATATCATTTTTCTGATATTTTTAACCACTGGTAATAAAAAATAATTTCGAATAGGCTCTTTCGAGCCCATTTGCCATCCCTCCTTGGGGGATTCGTGTGCTTTTTTCCTTTTTTGCATTTTTCCTATGTTTTGCTCTAGATTAGTTTTATTTATGAAAAATAGTATACTTTAATTACTTTCATCATATCTTCCATATTATAAAGTCAAATTAACTTTAATACTTACCCTACGAGTCCCGATTGAACCAAAAGGTGAAAGAGGATCGTGGTAGATTTAATTAGAGAACTTGTGGTTTATTTTATTTTTGCTGCTTCATTATTCACTATTTTTGCAAGAAATCAATTTAAAATCAACCCCCTCCTTGATTCCCCGATTGAGGTCCACTTGGACCGAAAGAGGTTCCTAGAGGGTTTTTTTTCTAATAAAAAACACATCTATTAAAATTCACTAAAAATTACAAAGACTCCACTATGTATGCTCTACATTTTGACTGCAGTTCATTCGATCAGTAAAGCTACATCAAAAGAAATGTGAGTGACTAGATTAATTAGGTTTTACTTTCCCCAATTAACCACCATTAGGAGAAAATCCAACGCCTCGAACAAACCGTAAGTGGTAGAAAAATTCCCAAAGGAGTGGGAACAACTGGAGAGTGACCTTGAGGCACCGATATCTGTTACACCCTAACGAGTATATTGTAAACACAGTCTTCGAGACTCTATCCAACCCACAAACACCTTGTAGGTATCCGTGAAGGTTTTATTTCTGGACATACTCCAAGTACCCCTCGGGTATATCTAGAGTCCCCCCTCACCTAATTTAATCCACTCATTTTTCATATTAACTTAAGACGTACCAAGAGACAATTGCAAAACATTCACTCCAAGCACATGCAAGCACATTTAATCATTTTGCGACTCCATTTTAATGCACTGGTTATTTGTTTACTTCTTTCGATATATATATTGTGTGTCAGAATTGTGCTTACTTGTGTTTATTTTTCATCTTGTTATCTGTGGTTCTCAATTGTTAATTTCAAACTCCTAAGCAACTTATTCAATTTAATACCATCATACTAAAGTAATTAGCCTTAGTAACTTAATAGGGTCTACCCCCCTTGGCTTCGTTAGGAGTTGAGCCTAAACAGAGGAGTCTAGAACAAGGTGACAGCCTTGACTCAAGACTTTCCCCCAAGGACACATCGAGTGGCTTGAATATTTTTGCCACGTCCCCCCCAGGTGTGTGAAAGGCGGCAATAGTGCCACATGGAATCCTCCTCTTACAATTTCGAATCCATGGGAAGCCTAAGGGTTCTTAGATGAGTTATAAGGCTAATACACTTGGCCATGTGCATCATAGGTTGAATTTGGGAATAAATGTAACTTACATGGGAGAGGAAGAGTCATTTTGGAGCTAGTGAGACACTTGGAATAGATTCCCCATCTCTATGACAACAATGATGAAGATGATATGACACCTATGACACAAGTCAGATATGAAGGATGAAATATGACATATCTGACATGTCAGGTCGAAACAAAGCATCCAAGAGAGCTCTCATGTGAGTTTGGGAAGCTCAATGGGCTCCTACTCGAATTTGGGGAAGGTGGAAGGCTAGGAAAGGGAGGGCACATGGAAAATCATGAGCACAAACCCAGATTCAAAATGGCTTGAGTTTGTGGATGTATTGGGAACCTTATAAGGCTAAGAATGTTTATAAAATACATGAAGAAAACAAGATAAGGTATTTTGATCATTTGAGAAATTGTCATTTGTGAATTGTGAGAGCTAGTGGATGACTAGTTTTCTTGCCTTAGCCAATTTCGAGGGTGAAATATTCTCATCCAAGTTGGTGTTTGGAGAGGCCACTAGGGTCTTTTATGGATCTGTAATGGAGTTTTAATTGCAGGTGTAAGCTATAGGGAATCGCATGGGTTCTTCCATTGCGGCACTTCATCTCAACCATTTCTAGTTTTCATTGCATATTCATGCTCATGGAGGGATTGTGCCTTGGGTGAGCTATTGTAATTTGTGGGTGTTAGAATAGTATAGTCAAGATAAAATAGTTAACCTATCTAAGAAACCAACAACATATCACAAAAGATAAGAACAAGAAAAGAAAAGGACAAGAGAAGACCGATATACGTGGTTCACCCTAATGGGTTACATCCACAAGAAGGTAGTCTTCTATTATCTCCAGAATGTATTCTCCAATATTACAAGAGAGAAAATCATAAATACCCCAAAGAATATAGATTATGTACAATAGTGTCACAATAGTACCACTACTACATCAAGAATACATGATTTGTAGAGACTCACTTGAGCCTATTATATACTAAGAGATGAGGAGGAATTACTCTCACATATTGCATGTGGGATAATATAATTCTCCAAAATAACATCTCTTAATACAATACCATGGAAAAATACTCTACAAAAGTAAATACACCACCATATAACTACGGGTTAAATGTATTACTATTTTACATAAGATTGTAGAAAACTTCCGACATAATACAAATACATTATTACCTTCCAAGGAATATAATATATTCCGACAGTGGGAGAGATTATCCTGGTCTATTTATGATTTTAATAAGTTAAATATGCTTTTTTATTCATTATCAAAAAATTTCAATTCAAAATACCTGAGATTTGTGTGTCAAATTGACTTCTAATGAGCAAAGAATGATCATTTCCACTCTATTTTGATATATGCCATGGTAATGCTAATTATTTTGAATGGATGAATGTCTCTCTGATAAATGTATGATGAATGGATTTTAATTAATTTGTACTACAAGTTTCATTTTCAGTACTTAATCATTGGAATCCATTTTACTCATTTTAATTGCATTGGGAGAAAATTTGGTGCCTTTTCCCCAAGGGTCGAAATAGTGATTTGGGAGCTGTTTTGGAGATAGTCATAAAAACCTGTATAAACTGAACCATGATGCATATGAGACCTTAAAAATGTACCTTACACATCCTCTTCATTTTTTCATAAGTTCGAGTGGGGTTGAGAGCATTTGAGAAGCCATTTCTAGCATTTACCCGGGGGGGGGAGGGGAATTGGAACCCCAATTTGCTAGTAAAGACTCTTACTTTTATCAGAATATAAAAATAGTTCTAAGAAGTGATTGGAGAGTTATAAATCATCTTAAAACATAATATTCAATTCTTAATATCATTCATACACACTCTTAGAATATTTGGGAGCATTTGGGCCAATTTGGAGACCTAGACATCAAAACTAGTCAAAGGTCAAAATAGGGAAGAAAAGTGAAACAATTGGTCATTTAATAAAATTTCAAAAAGAAACATTACATGATCCTACAATGAAACAGGAACCCTGTTCATGATCAAAATTGGACAATGAAATCCACAACCAGGCATGCTTAAATCCTTTTGAGACATTGACAAATTTCTCAAACAATTGGAATGGGGATTCAAAAACATACCAAACTCAACTATTTTAGGGTACTTTTTGGGGATTTTGAAAATCTTACATGAAGAAAAAGTGACTGAAGAACTCGGAAATGAACAATTTGTGATTTCAATATTTTATCTATCATTAATTTGAACAAATTTTCTTAGGGGAAGTTTTTCCAAAAATTCTTATTTTGGGAGATAGAGGTTTTTGGAAAATAATTTGGAAGATGTGCAAAAAGTAAAAGTAGTAAATTCCATATAATTATAGAAAATGACTTGGGAATTCGATTAAAGATCTAAAATTTTTTGGGTAATCCATCCCATGAGTATTATCAATGCCTAATATAACTATTTTTCTAGTTTTGTATGAATTTTCTTCTACGGGTGGCTAAAATTTGTCTCTGAGACTAGATGCACCTACAAGAATGTCATGTTCTCTCAAATTGACCATTAAAAGTGTTGACCATGCTAAGTTCTCAGGGGCTCAAGTTAATATTAATTATTCCCCCTAGGATAAATTTTTACTAATAATTGTTCTAAGGCATGTATTTAATTTTATTTCAGCAATTTTATTTATTATGCACAATAATGATGTGGAATTAATGATGCCATGTCACGAGGGTGCATTGGGGAAAGCTAGTCAACTTTCCTTGGTAAAAATAAGAAAGTCCGTGACAAAAGAAAGCAAGATAATAAAGGGGATTTTCCTAAAAGCAGAAAAAGTAGACAGAGGTAAAAGCAGGAAAGTATTTCGAAGGGGAGGGCACAGTTTCCTCTTATGGAGCTTAGAAAAGATATAAGAGAAAAGCAGGAAAGTTTTTTAAGGAAAGAAAGAGTTTCCTTATGACCCAGGAAAAGAAGAAGGCTTTCATAACTCAAAAGAGGCAGCTTTTGACTAAGGGAGGGTGCAATTTCTAATTGTGAAGGATTATTTGGAATTGGAAACAATTCCACATGGTCCTACTTGCCTAATTTCCCAAAGGGGACACTTTTGTGGCTAGGGTTACGTCACCCATGGGGTTGACTTGCTCTCACAGGTCACCATTGGCCTCAACTTACTAAGTGGGTCATCCATAAGTCTATAAAAGATAAATTTGAACCCATTTCTTTAGTTTTGCTGAATGATTATGTGAGCATTACTTCTAAGTGTTGTGCCTCAGAATACTAGGAGATGATCCCCAGCCTTCCATTCCCCTCTCCTTCCATCCCCTTTTCTTCCATTTCAGGTGTGGAGCGCTATATTGCAAGCATTGAAGGATTTACAGAGTTATTTTCAGCCTTCATAAAGTCCAATTCAATATCTAGTGAATCCCTAGCTTCACTTATGCTCACAGCCCTTGCTAGTCATGATCTGGGCCTCCTGCCCCTTGTTTTTGGAGCATCCTTGTAATGGTCAATCAATGATGAAATTATGTTTTGTAGGGTCATAATATTCTACAAATTACATGTATCTGGTTGAAACATCTCTTCCCATAAAGAGTCTTGTCTTCAGTTTTTCCTAAAAGGCCTATTTTGGCAAATGTATAGGGGAAATTGAATAAAAATGAGTTATATAAGGAATATGTTAGGTTGGGGAAGTGATTGAAGGGATTTTACATATTAAATGAACTTATACTTACCCCTGTTATAGTTCTCATTTTTTACAGAAATGCATTTGAGATTATTTAACTATTTTTTTTAGACCCTAGCTAGATTACTAGCTTTTAATAACTAGTTTTGGTAAAATTGATGTAAAACCATTTCTGTTAACTCAATTTGAGCTCTGTCAGTTTCTGTGGGTCACTAACAGGACCAAATTACCATATAAAACTTTATAACCATTTTTATTTGGGTATGTACTACCTTTTTGGATCTTATTTTGCGTAGGGTTTTCCTTGGCCAAAACTGTCGTAAAACCCCAAATTCATACAAAAAATTTCAGAAATTTCCAGAATATATGAAAAATGTATAAAAATTTTATTTATTCTATATTAATTCTGAAACAACCCTTTTCAAGTTTCCATAAGCCCATGGTTAAAACAGACCAAACTACCCTCCTTAGTTTCACGGTTTGGCTGCCCAGAAGCGTGGTAGTAGGTTTTCGTGAAGCAGATTCTGAACCCTAAATGGCACCAGATATAAATGTGATAGGGGGGAGGGAATTCCATTTCTGATTTTCTTTGGTTTCTTCCCACTTCTCACTCCTTTTTCCTGAAAAATTTCCAGAATAAACCCTTTATTTGCCCAGTCCGAGAAGTCATTGTGTAAATTAATTCAAGTTCAGAAATTTTAATATAATTTACAGAATTGGAGAGTTTTCAGGTCCATACAACAGACTTAGGAAATTACAGTGGTATTAGAGCACCTTCCTTGGCTCAACCTGTGGAAAGTAACTCTCAGTGAAAAAGTAGCTTAGCAATATCTTCAAGTTGTAGTTGTGGAATTAGTTCCAGTCATGGAAGATTTATACTTTGATTTGTATGAGGAAGGAGAGAATTCAAAATTGGATGATAGAGAATATTTAAGAATTTTTATGTAAAGAACATGTAAAGGGCTGAAATATACATCTCAAAGCATCATCCAGTCAGATCAAGAGACTAGAGAATTCCTTGCCAAACAGTTGGCAAGCAAACATGGAGAAGGGAGTAGTAGTGTCTCTCAACATGAAGGAAATAAAGTTGGAGAGCCTATGATTTCAAAAAAAATTAATACATGTAGGTTATATGAATAAAAAGAAGCCATCAAGAAAGGAACTAAGTTGTTCCACTTCTCAAAGTAAAGGGGGAGAAAAGAGGACCAAAACTGAAGATTCATTAGAGCCATCTGCATATGGTTTCTTTAAGAAATTATTTGGGTTTTCTTGAAAGAGAGATCAATGTATTTGCAGAATCCATGAGGATGATGAATCACAAAATCCTTCATCAGAAGGAGATGAAGAAGATGCATGCTTAACTAAAGATCCAATAGTCCAATATCTAGTTGTTCGTAACGTGGAAGGTGAGATGAATCCAAATTTCTTTGTGACTGATTTCAAGATAAGTGCAGAAGAGATGGAGCAGATTGATGATGGTGAGAGATATTTTGGATCTGATCAAAAATATAAACAAGATCCAGATTTATAGTCACCCGTTAAGCCTCACAAGGAAGCACAAATTGAGCACATCTCAATAGGGTGTGAAGCAGAGAAATGGGTGGGTGAACAAGCCATCATAATTCCACCACATAAGGAGGAGAACATCACACATGGAGAGTTAGTAAATTATGATTTTTATGTGTCATTGTGTAAGTCTGATATGGCAGCCACTTCTAGTGAAGCGTTCAGGATGGTTGCCCCCCCTAGTGACAAGGTTCAGAATTCTAGTGTCAAAAATGAATGCAGTATGAAGGATGAAACTTTGAGAGAATATCTTTCTGGTGCACCAAGGATGAATGAGCACTTAAGTTGCATCCCAAATTATGTTTTTGAGGACTTAAAATATGAATATATTGCAGCAACAACATAAGGATCAGATTTCAAAACCTTGAGTGCACTGCATGAAATTGATCCGGTGATGGAAAATGAAGAGGAGGAACATCTACAAGAGCCTCATCTTCTTGTAGGGTCATTGAAGATGGATGAACAGAAGATCCAAGAGGCCTTGAAAATTCTCCATGACACTCATGCTTCAGTGTCAAATATGTGTTGGGAATTTGCTTTAATGGAAGACCAATATTCCTTTGAATCCATGGAGAATATCCAGAAAGCAATGTCCACAATCAAAAGTAATTTCTCACAATTGCTCTCAGATAAAAATGACATGTTTGAGCTTGTTGAGTTATTGCAGGAAGCATCACTGCACGATGAAGAAATTATTTGCATATATGAAGAAGAGAACTAAAAGCTCAAATGTGATTTTTTGGCCACCCAAGATTCTTTGAGATATGCTCAAAGTGCCCTCTTAGAATCACAAATGAAGATAGAACAAATCCAATAAGGGTGGAAAGAAATGACTGAATCCTCAATATTTCTTGAGAGTCGTCCCTTTTGGGGAAATGGCATGAAAAAATACATGGAGGAACCTCATGATTGGATAGACCATGAGGAGCATTCTATTAGGTATGCGCTTAAAGAGTGTGCATAACTATTTTATGAGAACCAAGCACTTGATTTCTTTCCAAGGAAACTTGAGTTGTTCCTTGAAGACAGACACTCTCCCGTGGAAGAGTGGGATGAGAGCACCCAATTTGGGCCAGCCAATAATGAAAAATTTGCAGCCATAATTCTGATTATTGAAGGTTGCAAACATGCAAAGAAGGTTCAAAGTTCTTTCCCACATGTCCTAGATTCAGAAACACCAATGGGGAATGAATAGTGGCTGAAGAAATTTTTCTGGTTTGTGTCGCATGCACAATAGGGGGATCATGATTTGTCCCCATGGGAGATAGATCCTATTGCAGAAGATATGGATGATTATAGATCATATAAATCAGCAAGAAAGATCTCTTATTCATCCATTGTATGGTTGGATAGAGGAATCACTACAGAGGAAAATATGGAAGGTGAAAGTTTTGTCTTGTTGCAAGAAAATTGTTTTTAATATTGCTGACTTTTCTATGATTTACAAGCAGCAGAAAAGGCATGTGTGTGCAACCACTTTTGACAAGAAGGAATCATATCTACATATAATTTCAATGTGTAGTTCAATTGATGGATTTTTGCACCCTTGGATCAATGGCAGAGAGTTGAGCCATTGGATGAAGAGGGGAGCACCTGTTGAGTTCCATAGAGACATATTTGGAATGAAGACCTTCGGGGGAAGTTTTTTTTTATTTTTGCAATAATTTTTTTGTTGTGACTGACATTGTCTTGACATGTGAACAGCAACAAAGACTTATTTTGTAGCTATTATATACCTCCCATGCACATGCACATGAGGTGCATTCCGATTTGCATGTGCTTGAGGCGTTTGAGGCCAAGCAATATGAAGATCAAGCACTTGCATGGTTCCTAAGAGATTATGAGTTGCCTCTAGGAAAATGTTGTACAATTTTGGAGGAGGCACATGATCACACTATCACTTAGAAAAATAATGGAGGAATTTGTGAATACATTATCTTGATTGATGAGCATTGTAGGGATTTGGCTCACAATTCTTCACCCCACACTTCTATGTCAGCCACATCATGTGGGGATGAAAATTGGGTGAAAGGATTTTTTCTGTTGATGACACAAGAGGAGCATGATACTTTTACTTTTCTAGTTGAGGTATTGATGGTAGAACCATCTGGTTTGACAAGTGCATTAGTAGTAGCTGAATTATTCCCACCTGAATCATTTAGCATGAAATTTTGTCCATCCATTGATTGGGTGGCTAGACACATGATTGAGATGTGTGCATTGGAGGGTAAAAATCTTGCTTGCATCAATGGAGATACATTGGACACATCAAAGAAATTGTATGAGCAATGGAATGAGAATGCATGGCTGCTATATGATGCTTTCATTATACATGGAGGGGCATGGGATAACTTCCTGTGTATTCATAACAACAATGACGTGAGTTCCAATGCTAGATTGCACATGGATTTTCATACTTTAGAGAGGCTCAAGATGATTTGGTCATGGATTAAGGAATTCCATGTCTGGTGGGAGAGTTTAAAAAATGTTTAGTTTGACATGGGGAGAGATGAGCTCCCAGTATGGTGGTATGATTTTCATAACCTCATTTTCCTCCTTTACAATGATAAAATTTTGTTGTTTTTATTGATGGGTGGAAGGAGGAAGATAAAACCATGGGATCCAGGCATTCTTAGGAATGACAGAGTTCAAAAGGTGGCAGAAAAATTTGGGTCCTTGCAGAGGAAGTAGTGGGATCCAGGAATTCTACTCAATTACTTTAACTGAGTTGGAAATTTTGCTAAAGGAAGTGGCATCAGAAAAATGGCTATGATCAAAGTGGTGCAGCAAAAACATGGTGGAAAAATGTGCAACACTCTATGGTGCTTCTACTTGAGGACAAGCAAATTTGGGAGGGGAGGACTTGTCATGTTCCCTCAAATTGACCATTAAAAGTGTTGACCATGCTAAGTTCTAAGGGGATCAAGTTATTATTAATTATTTCTCCTAGGATAAATTTTTACTAATAATTGTTCTAAGGCATGTATTTAATTTTATTTCAGCAATTTTATTTATTATGCACAATAATGATGTGGAATTAAGGTTGCCATGTCACGAGGGTGCATTGGGGAAAGCTAGTCAACATTCCTTGGTAAAAATAAGAAATGCCATGACAAAAGCAAGCAAGAGAATAAAGGGAAATTTCCTAAAAGCAGAAAAAACAGACAGAGGTAAAAGCAGGAAACTATTTCAAAGGGGAGGGCACAGTTTCCTCTTATGGAGCTCAGAAAAGATGTAAGGGAAAAGCAGGAAATTTTTTTAAGGAAAGAAAGAGTTTCCTTATGACCCAAGAAAAGCAGAAAGCTGTCATAACTCAAAAGAGGCAGATTTTGACTAAGGGAGGGTGCAGTTTCTAATTGTGAAGGATGATTTGGAATTGGAAACAATTCCACATGGTCCTACTTGTCTAATTTCCCAAAGGGGATGCTTTTGTGGCTAGGGCTAGGTCACCCATGGGGTTGACTTACTCTCACAGATCACCATTGGCCTCAACTTACTAAGCAGGTCATCCATAAGTCTATAAAATATCAATTTGAACCCATTGCTTCAGTTTGGTTGATGATTTGATTTTTGAATGCTTATGTGAGCATTACTTTTGAGTGTTGTGCCTCAGAATACTGGGAGATGAGCCCCATCTTTCCATTCCCCTCTCCTTCGATCCCCTTTTCTTCCATTGCAGGTGTGGAGCACTAGATTATAGGCAT
This sequence comes from Pseudotsuga menziesii, assembly GCA_001517045.1. NCBI lineage: Eukaryota > Viridiplantae > Streptophyta > Pinopsida > Pinales > Pinaceae > Pseudotsuga > Pseudotsuga menziesii. The sequence continues at coordinate 100,455 of LPNX010566309.1, read as the reverse complement.
TGAATTATTTACAAAGTTATTTTCATCCTCCATAAATTTCAGGTCAATATCCAGTGAAGCCCTAGCTTCACGTATGTTCACATCCCTTACTAGTCATGATTCGGGCCTCTTGCCCCTTGTTTTTGGAGCATCCTTGTAATGGTAATTAAATGATTCAATTTATTTTATTTAGGGTCATAATATTCTGAAAATTACATGCATCAGGTTTAAACATCTCTTCCCATAAATATTCTTGTCTTCAGTTTTGCCTAAAAGGCCTATTTTAGCAATGTTTGGGGGAAATTGAATAAAAATGAGTGATATAAGGAATATGTTAGGTTGGGGAAGTGATTGAAGGGAGTTTAAATATTAAATGAACTTATATTTACCCCTTTTATAGTTCTCATGTTTTACATAAATGCATTTGATATGATTTAACTGTTTTTTTTAGACCCTCGCTAGATTACTAGCTTTTAATAACTAGTTTTGGTAAAATTGATGGAAAACCATTTATTTTAACTCAATATGGGCTATGTCAGTTTGTGTGGGTCAATAAAAGGCCCAAATTATCATATATAACTCTAGAACCATTTTTATTTGGGGATGTACCACATTTTTGGATCCTCCTCTGCGTAGGGTTTTCCTTGGCCAAAACTGTCGTAAAACCCCAAATTCATACAAAACTTCTCAGAACCTTCCAGAATATCTGAAAAATATATAAAAAATTTAGTTATGATATATTAAGTCTAGAAAAAACCTTTTCAAGTTTCCAGAATCCCATGGTTAAAACAGACCAAACTACCCTCCTTAGTTTCATGGTTTGGCTGCCGAGAAGTGTGGTAGTAGGTTTTCATGGAGCGGATTCTGAAACCTAAAAGGCACTAGATATAAATGTGATAGGGGAGAGGGAATTCCATGTTTTATTGTATTTTTTTTCTTCCCACTTCTCACTCCTTTTTCCTGCAAAATTTCCCAAAATAAACCCCTTATTTGCCCAGTCCGAGAAGTCATTGTGTAAATTAATTCAAGTTCAGAAATTTTAATATAATATACAAAATTGAGGAGTGTTAAGGTCTATATACCTGAATTAGGACATTACAAAGAAAAGTGTAGAATTGGGAAAAACTGGAAAATGCAATCCACAACCAGGCATGCATAAATCCTTTTGATCCATTGAAAAATTTCTCAAGCAATTGGAATGGGGATTCAAGAACATACCAAAATTAGATTTTTTTGGGAACTTTTCGGGGACTTTGAAAATATTACATTAGGAAAAAGTGACCCAAGAACTCAGAACTAAACCAAAAAGTGTTGCCGCCTTTCACACATCTGGGTCACATGGCGGAAATCTTCAAGCCACTCGGTGTGTCCTTGGGGGCAAGTCTCGAGTCAAGGCTGTCACCTTGTTCTTGACTCCTCCGTTTAGGCTCAACTCCTAACGAAGCCAAGGGGGGTAGACCCTATTAAGTTACTAAGGCTAAATTACTTAGTACGGTGATGTTAAATTGAATGAGTTACTTAGGAGTTTGAAATTTAACCATAAACAACCATAGATGACAAGATACAAAAATGAGCGCACAAAAGCACAATGCTGAGACACAATATATATATATATATATATATATATATATATATAGCAAGAAAATAACCAGTGCCTTAGAATGGAGTCAAAATAAAATCAATATACTTGCATGTGCTTGGAGTGAATGTTTTGCAATTTCCTCTTGGTACGTTTTAAGTTAATGTGAGGTATGAGTTGATTAAAATTAGGTGAAGGGATGGACTCCAGATATACCCGAGAGTACTTGGAGTATGTCCAAAACTAAACCTTCATGGCTACCCGCAAGGAATATGTGGGTTGAATGGAGTCTCTAGGGCTATTTTTCTTAACGCACCCATTAGGGTGTGACAGATATTGGTGCCCTTAGGTCACTTTTCAGAAGTTCCCGCTTCCTTTGGGTATTTTGCCACCATAATAGTTTGATCTAGGTGTTGGATTTTCACCTGATGGTTTGTCAATTTGGGAGAGTGAGTCCTAATTATTCTAGTCACTCAAATTATTTTGATATAGCTTGAATGATCGGATGAACCGCAGCCAATTACAGAGCATACACACCAGATTCTTGCCAATTTTAGTAAATTTTAAGATGGGTGTTCTTGTTAAAAAGAAAACCCTCCAGGAACCTCTTTCAGTCCAAGTGGACCTCAATCGGGGAATCAAGGAGGGGTTGATTTTATTATGGTTACTAAAACAAATGATGATAGCAAATGAAACATAAAAAGATAAGAAAACCACAATTTTCTAATTAGACTACCACGAACCTTTCTTCACCTTTCTGCTCAAAGGAGGCTCGTGGGGTAAGTATTAAAGTTACTTTGAAACCAATAAAAATTGAATATGGAATTGATTTCAAATCAAATTCTACTACCCTACATATTAATACTACGCTAGATTGAAAAAATATGAATGAAAAGCAAAAAATGACACGGACGCAAATCCCCCCAGGGGGGATGGGGAATGGGCTCGAAAGAGCCTATTCAAAAATTATTTTTATTACCAGCGGTTACAATATCAGAAAATTTATATGATGCCTCTTGAGTCTTATATAGAATAAAATCAAGAGCTTACAAAGTACGAAAATTAAAGATTTCAGTCAAAAAGGGAGACCCCTAGGGGGATTCAGAGGCCCAAAAGTCACTTTCGAGCAGCAGATCCTCCTTTTTTCTGTTATGCCTGCTAAAAACCAAGCTTATTAGACTGAAATATTCCCAAATTCACTCTGAAATTACCTTTGGGTCAGCTTACTTTTAACCAAAAAATGCTAAGTAAAAACTAGTTAAAAAAGGTAAAAAAGGAACCAAGGAAAGCACGCTTTCCTTGGGATATTGGATTTCCTTTTAGGAAACCAATATGATGTGCACTGATTGCTATATTTATCTTTTATAATAGAAAACAGAAATCTAATGCATGCAAGCTACTAATTTTCTTTAAAATTTCATGCAAAAAGGACGATTTCCTTAAAGCTAGATCTAGAATGCTTATGAAACCTTTTAAGAGCAAGATCTAGACTATGGGATTTGAGAAGATAGATCTATGTTAAATTTAATTTTAATATGATAGATTTAAACAATATCAAATCTATGAACAAAGTAACCGGGTAAAAGAGTTGATTTTGAGGGAGGAAGAGGAGGAGAGAAATGCTAGTAGCCTTGAAGATCCACAGTGGAGCGTTCGGGTGGAATGTCAAGGGACTATGCCTTTGGAAGTTTTTGGAGAGAGTGAAGAAGCAAACTAAATCATCATCCTCTCCAATCTAGGAACCTGCAACTCAACTGAAATAAAAAAAAAAACTTGCCGAAAAAAATGTGAGATCCGATTAGTACATACACAGAGATTCAGAATAACATGCATATAAGCTTATAGAACATGCTAAATCTAGATCTCTAAACATGCATCAAAGGAAAGAGATGGCCAATAAACTTATTGAAAAGCATCTTTCCTATCAAGATTATAATAAGCTTATTTTCAGTCTTAGCAACGAATCCACAAGCAGTTAGCAAATTATGAACACAGATACAGGTTACCTCAGTGAAAAAATGGCAATGATCATCCACACATACAATGGCACAACACTGTCTTGCCTCCAAAGCTTCTCTTTATTTCAAATGAACAATAACAAAAGTACAATAGCAGCAGCACCTCAATCCCAGTTCTAACTAGCTTCGAAGAGGTTGTTGTGCATGGATATATACAAAAACTGGGAGATCCATCCCAGTGGGGGCACAAATCCCAAGGAGATAGATCAAATCAGCTGATGGAGAATCAATCAATGCAGATATGAAGCTGAACTAAGCCTACTTGTTAATCGAGGGCCTAATTGAGTTGACACATCAACCCATAAATCAACACATCAGTCCACAAAGCATCTAGGAGAGTCCGCACGTGTGGAGGAGAGAGAGAGGGTGCAATTCCCCATAAAGACTGTTGAAGATCAACTCTGGATCTAATTTGAGCACCTCCTTCAGTCAAGGATTTGTCAGATCCAGTCAATATGCTTCAGATCTGACTGATTTCAATCAAATAGGCTGAGAATCCATTGATCTATGATTTTGGATTTAAAGTGTTGCCGCCTTTCACACACCTGGGTCACGTGGTAGAAATCTTCAAGCCACTCGGTGTGTCCTTGGGGGCAAGTCTCGAGTCAAGGCTGTCACCTTATTCTTGACTCCTCTGTTTAGGCTCAACTCCTAACGAAGCCAAGGGGGGGAGACCCTATTAAGTTACTAAGGCTAAATTACTTAGTACGGTGATGTTAAACTGAATGAATTACTTAGGAGTTTGAAATTTAACCATAAACAATCATAGATGACAAGATACAAAAATGAGCGCACGCAAGCACAATGCTGAGACACAATATATATATATATATATAGAAAGAAAATAACCAGTGCCTTAGAATGGAGTCAAAATAAAATCAATGTACTTGCATGTGTTTGGAGTGAATGTTTTGCAATTGCCTCTTGGTATGTTTTAAGTTAATGTGAGGTATGAGTTGATTAAAATTAGGAGAAGGGGTGAACTCTAGATATACCCGAGAGTACTTGGAGTATGTCCAAAACTAAACCTTCACGGCTACCCACAAGGAATATGAGGGCTGAATGGAGTCTCTGGGGCTATTGTTCATAACGCACCCACTAGGGTGTGACAGATCGACACCACAAGGTCACTTTTCAGAAGTTCTCGCTTCCTTTGGGTATTTTTCCACCGTAATGGTTTGATCTAGGTGTTGGATTTTCACCTGATGGTTTGTCAATTTGGGAGAGTGAATCCTGATTATTCTAGCCACTCAAATGATTTTGATACAGCTTGACTGATTGGATGAACCACAGCCAAGTGCAGAGCATACACACCGGAGTCTTGTCAATTTTAGTAAATTTTTAAAATGGGTGTTCTTGTTAAAAAGAAAACCCTCCAGGAACTTCTTTCGATCCAAGTGGATCTCAATCGGGGAATCAAGGAGTGTTTAATTTTATAATAGCCAAATAAACAAATGATGAAAGGAAAAACACATATACACAATTCTGGTTTTCTAATTAGTCCTACCACGCATCTCTTTCCCCTTTCGAGTCAATAGGGAAGTCATGGGGTAAGTATTAAGATTAATTTGAAATATCAAATATGGAATATAAAATTGATAATGAATCAAATTATACTACCCTACATATTAGAGCTACACTAGATTGAAAAAAGATGAAAGAAAAGCAAAAAATGACACTGATGCAAATCCCCCCAGGAGGGATGGGGAATGGGCTCGAAAGAGCCTATTAAAAATAAATTTTATTACCAGTGGTTACAATATCAGCAAACTGATATGATGCCTCTTGATTCTTATACAGATAGAAACCAATAGCTTACAAAGTGCAAAAATTAAAGATTTCAGTCAAAAAAGGAGACCCCTGGGGGGATTTAAACTCTCCTGAGGCCACTTTCGAACATCAAATTCTTTTATTTTCTGTTACACCTGCTAAAAATCAGCAAGCATATTAGACTAAAATATGCCCAAAAGCACTCTGAAAGTGCCTTTGGGTCAGCTTACTTTTAACCAATAAAAACTAAATTAAAACTAGTTAAAAAAGGTTTAAAAAAAAGGAACCAAGGAAAGAAAGATTTCCTTGGGATCTTGGATTGCATTTTGGGCAGCCAATATGACGTGCACTGATTTCTAGATTTATCTTTTACAATATCAAACATAAATATAATGCATGCAAGCTACAAATTCTCTTTAAAATTCCATGCAAAAAGGACGATTTCCCTAAGGCTAGATCTAGAATGCTTATGAAACCTTTTAAGAACAAGATCTAGATTATGGGCTTTGAGAAGATAGATCTATGTTAAATTTATTTTATTATAATAGATCTAAACAATATTAAAGCTATGAACAATGTAACCAGGTAAAAATGGATTGATTTTGAAGGAGGAAAAGGAGAAGAGAAGTGCTTGTTGCTGAAGCAGATCTGCAATGGAAACTTGTTAGTAGAATACAGAGGGGCAATGTCTTCACAAAGCTTTTGGATGTACAATGGAGTCAAACTAGATCCACAGCTCATCCAATCCTTGCTACCTGAAAGCTAAACACACAGTCCTGCACGAAACCTCATGAGATCTGGATATGTATATGAAAAAGAGACAAGAATTACATGCAAATAAACTTATTAAACATGTATAATATAGATATTTTAACATATATGCTATGAGATATAAGAAAAACAAGTAACCTTACTTTCCCAACTATACTCCTATTGATTCAGCTGAATCGTTCAAGCCAGACAGGGTTCAGATGCATAAATTGAGAGAAGAGCCGGCAACATCAATAGTTGTAAGACAATGCTTAATCCACGCATATGAGAGCATTACACCATTTGGCCTCCAAAGATTCTTTATTTCAACAATAAAAAGATTACAACAGTATTACAATAGCAAGCCTTTCAATCCAACTCTAACTATGTAAAAGGAGGGAGCTTATGCCTGGATATATACAAAAAACAGGAGATCCAGCCCAGGGGGGCGCAAATCCCAAGGAGACAGATCAAATCAGCTGATGGAGAGTCAATCAATGTAGATCTGAAGCTAAAATGAGCCTACTTGTCAACTGGGGGCTTGATTGAGCTAACACATCAACCCATAAACTGACACATCAGTCCACAGAGCATCCAGGAGAGTCCACATGTGTGGAGGAGAGAGAGAGGGCACAATTCCCCATGAAGATAGCTGAAGATCAACTTTGGATCTGATTTGATCACCTCCTTCAGTCAAGGATTTGTCAGATCCATTCAATCTAGTTCAGATCTGACTGATTTCAATCAAATCGACCGAGAATCCACTGATTTATGATTTTGGATTTGCTCCATTATTCATCAATTTATTAATTAAAATAATCAATAATTGATTTTTGGGGCTTTCTGACCTTAGTGATGGAAAATCACTCAAAACTAGGAAATAGTGGGTCCATGGGTTTACATGGTGCTCTTAGCTTGAAAATGAGCACCTACATGACTGAAACTGATTATTTGGCCTACTTTTATTACAAAATCAAATTTTCCAATTAAACTATTAAAAATAGCCTAAGTTTTGGAAAAATTAAATTTTAATAAAAAACATTGAAAAAATTGAAAAAACCTAGGGGGACTTAGACATGTTCATATGACTCGAACATGATGTCTAGCATGTTTATACATTGACACATAGACTCTAATAACCTCAATAGGCCTAAATACTAAGCCGAGCACCCAACTTTGGAGGTATGGAGTGAAAAACTCAGAAATTATCAGTCGTTTATCCAACAACCAATAATAACCAAGGGAAAAAACACCTTGGGCTGATCCGATTGATAAATAAAGTCTAAGAGACCGAGTCTTTTACAGACACTATCATGCTAGAACATTTATTACAATCCCCCCATGGGGTATGAACATGTGATATAGTACAACAAGCACTTCCCAGAAGTACTTCCAAAGGTCTTCTGAAGTCCGAACAAGTTTTCCTTGTCCGGTTCACTAGGCTCACTTGATAAAAACCACTAAGTACAACTTAAGTGGTAACACAATCCACAACCAGGCATGCATAAATCCTTTTGATCCATTGAAAAATTTCTCAAGCAATTGGAATGGGGATTCAAAAACATACCAAAATCAGCTATTTTTGGGCACTTTTCGGGGACTTTGAAAATATTACATCAGGAAAAAGTGACCCAAGAACTCAAAACTGAACCATTTGTGATTTCAACATTTTACCTATCATTAATTTGAACATATTTTATTAGAGGAATTTTTTCCAAAAATTCTTAGTTTGGGAGATAGAGGTTTTTGGAAAATAAAGATGTGCAAAAAGTAAAAGTAGTAAATTCCATATAATTTTAGAAATTGACTTGGGCATTCGATCAAAGATATAAAATTTGTTGGGTAATCCATTCCATGAGTATTAGCAATGCCTAATACAACTATTTTTCTGGTTTTGTATAAATTTTCTTCTACTGGTGGTTGAAATTTGTCTCTAAGACTAGATGCACTCACAAGAAAAGTGTAGAATTGGGCAAAACTGGTGATTTTGAAATATTATAACTTTTATCCTGAAATCATAATTAAGCATAGTTATAATATTTGGAAAGTTTATTCATAGGGGAACAAATATTCTTAATCATATTTTGAATAAGTGCTTCATATAATTGTAAGAATTAAACATAAATGTGCTTGTAGCCTTGACTTGACAAAAATTGTCAATATGGGTAGTTTTCATAATGCATGAAATAATAAATTTATTGTTTTCTAAGAATGTAATGCAACTAAGAAGTAGTCTTATATGAACACTTTTGCATATGCAATACAATATCAAGGAAAGTTAGGGTCAATATTTAAAATAGTGTGAATAAAAATCCGTTGGTCTTGGTCCAAGAACGCTATCACCATGAATGATGCACAAGATCCCTATGAAGTTGAAATAGATGCCATGGGAGAAAATATACATGTTGAGAACCCATAGACAAAATTTAATGGTTGTATAAACCAAGTAACTCCTCCAGATATTGCAAAGACCATGAGAAATATGAGAGTGGAGTTACAAAGTTGGAGAGCATAAAATAAAAGGTTGATTAGAGCTCAAGAAGAATAGATTCAACAAAATGTATCCATGCTTCAAATATTGAAATACATTCAAAGGAGAATTCATCATGGTTAGAACTCGGGAAATGATGATTAGAGTGGGAGAAAATCAAGGAGAATTTCTAGAGATATGACATATGCTCCAAAATTTTCTAATAGTGAGCCATCTGCCTCCAAGGACTCCACCATTAATATGAGTTATCCATCTCACAAAAAAAGAGGAAAAGGCCTTTCAAGGATAACACTCATGGATAATTTCAAAATTCCAAACCCCCTACATTTGATGTAAAGTGAAATATGTACAAGAATTTGAGGCTTGGCTTCTTGGAATGAGGACGTATTTCCAAGTCCATGACTAATCTAGAAGAATGAAAGCAAGGGTGGTCATATTTGATTTAAATGGAAGAGTTTTGATATGTTGGGATCACCTTAGGAAAGCTTAGAGGATCAAGGAAAGAAATATTGTTTGGTAACAGTTCAAAAAGTACTTCTAGAAAAACTACTTCTTTGATAGGTACTATGATGATAAAACCAAAGAGTTCCATGAGTTAAGATTGGGGGAAATGAACATGGATGAATATGAAAATAAATTCTTATAGTTGTTGTAGTGGGGATTTCTCCCCTACCATGTGCAAAAGCACCTACCCTAGATTAACCAGATCATAGGGTAGAGTTCAATGGTGCAAAGTGTCTTTCAACCTTAACTTACAATAATAACTGACAATAATCAAGAATGAAAATATTTTTTATGATTCTGATTTTATTTTCTAATTAACAAAAATTAACAACAATAGTCGTACCTTTGTTTCAAGTGGGCCACTACATCCCTCTGAGGAAATGGTCTCGTGGCTCCATGGTTTGGGTCTCTAGTCCACTCCACTAGTGGTTGTAAAATAGGGGGAATAGATCCAAATGGGTATGGAGCAAGCTCAACATACATTGTGGGAATGGTATGGAAAAGGGTGATGATAATGGTATGGAAAAGGGTGATGATAATGTTAATGGTGAAAGGTATGGATAAGGGTGATGACAAAATTTCAAAAGTTGACGGAACTTTTTTTTGGGGAGACCTTCACAATGTATTTATAGGTTGATCCAAGGTTTTCTTACCCATGGTATTTTATTGTGCATGGTATTTATCTATGGTTTTTTACCCATTCTCATTTTTAGGGTTTTTTTGTCCTTTTTGCAGAGAGTGGGGATAAATCACAATAAATGCTCAAATTCCCTTCATTTATGGGGAAGGAATAATAATGTTTTGGACCATATTTGGTGGATTTTTAGTTGTGAAGGTCAAAAATGGAGGAAATAATGGTGGGAATATGATGTATGGTTATGGTTTGGACCATAGAGAGCTAGGTGGACAATTTTTGTGTTAACAAATTCCCCCCTGATGTGTGAGGGCAGGAGATCATCGTATGGTTCATAGAAATCATAGGATCAAGGGAAAAATGTGACAACGATGGAGAGACTGGAGAGGACCGTGGAGGGGTGGAGTCTCCTCATTCAAACTGCAGTGGATTTGGGTTTGTATTTCTTCTAAAAAACGAATGAGGTACATATAATATCAGACATGTATATGGACAAGGCGGGCATACCCATGAATGTAACAATGTCTCAATACAAAAATGGGGATCCAGGCTCAAACAAGGGGAGTCGATCAATACATAGATGCAACTGGTACTACATAATGGTGGTCTCAATGGAAGGCTAAATACAAATACTAATATGAAGAACCGGTACATAGGAACAATGGAATTCCCATAGAATGCAATATCACAACAATTGATGCTCTGTTGAATCTGGAGGTGTACACAATTGTATGGAATCAATGACTAAGAGTAGGAATCTATGTGCTACAATAAGTGGCATCAAGCACTCTAGATACATAGAAGCATGATATTAAGGGGCTTCTAAACACTATTGCCAATGCAGCCTAGAAATCACAAGGGACATGAAACTATATGGGTCCCATATTAGACTCACCAATGTGCTAGAGTCAAGTGATAATCGGGGTATTTGACCAAATAATGAAGGAACCAATACCCTATACGAATCTCAACGGTGTAATGATGGAGTTGAAGTCGAGTAGGTGAGACACAACCAATCCTGAAAGGCACTAAGGATTCCTTTCAAGTGGTCCAAGGAACTCATCAATGAGGTGGATGAAACCAAGATATAGGGACCTTTGGTCCTATCCTCTAGAATATATGTGTTGACGTCAATAGAGGGAGACCTACAACTAACAAGGAAATGAGGTTTCCTTGATAGAATCGCAAGGGGAACAACCAGAGATGTGGAATAGTCAAGGGATGAAGAGACTGAATGGGGAACAGGGGCAGGGATAATTTTAGGGGCGAATTTTAGCCCAGTGGGCTATTTTTCCATGTTTTTCTCCTAAAAAAGATTCGCCATTTTGCATTTTTTGAAGCCTTGTTTCGCCCAATTTTGATGGGGTAAAAATTTTTCACCCTAAAAATCGCCAAATTATTATATAAACGATATAAAATCCTTGGAAATTAAAATATTTTTTGAAAAATATCGCCAATCATTTTATAATTTCCGTTTCAGGAATTGATAATATTCGCCAACATTTATACAATTTTAAATAAGTATGGTTCCTTAAAATCATCCCTGAACAGGGGCAGGGGAGTATGGGGGACTCAAAATTTCTTTGTTCATATTATGACAACAATGATGACCTAGAAGCAAATGATACAGACTTATGGGGAAGGGATCATAGCTTTGAAACCAAGGAGATCACTGCAATGGGAAATATTGGAGGAAACAACTTGACTAGTGATATCCAAGGGATCCAAGGGAGACTCATCACAGAGTACTTTGAACAAAGGTAGCCTAATAGGGGAATGCTTCCATAATGTGAGACCATATGTAATATGTATGGGCGCCTAGAAACACCATTTGGGGCCTTCTTCAAAGTTTAAGGGGCACGAAGAAGGGATAGAAGTATGCTTAATATGATACTATCTCATGTATTTTTGTCAATCTCGAGATGGTAAATGCTCAATAGTGTTTTCATGTTTAGAGAGTTTGAAAAGATGAAGAAAACTCCAGTGGTTATATTTTTCATACAGTAGTCTCCTAAGTCCAAAAAATGATAAAAGTGTACAAAGGAGAGTCTCCAAGCTGAAAGGGGCAGAGAGACTTCTTTTCCGTTGGTAGTCCAACCAGGCTGAAAAAGGTTAAACCTTTACTGATTGGATGGTCATTCAAATAATTTTACGATCATGAACAAAACAAAGTTTGCTTAGTGATATTTTCTTTATGAGAGGGTTGGAAAAGAGATTAAATATAACCCATAATGATATTTTTCATAAGTTATGATCCCAAAGTCTGACAAAGCATAAAAGGATACAAAGGGAAATGTTCTTAGTTGGAAGGTGCCAAGGCGGTCCTTTTCTTTAAATAGTCTACATAGTCCAAAAAAGGAGATAAACGAGTCCAAATAGACACCCTTTCAAATACTTTAATGGTGTGAGAGGAACCAAGCATGCTCGTGAATCTTTTTATTCTTTTAGGAGTCAAAAAAGAGCTTAACAGAAACTTCGTAATGGTCAGTCAATCAAGGAGGAAGTGTTCGATGTACCAAAAGGGTTGATGTTGGGAACATGGTTAATATGAATAACAATGGAACATTGGTTGGGCCTCGTTGCAGGATGATGGATGACGGTAAAATAGGGCCAAGTTTACAGAATGGATGGAGCGGGTGGCTCGTGAACATGCAAATATGTACAAGGTTTGATTTGCGTGGTGGCACACAAATCAAGGTTACTCCAAGAAATAGCCCAAAAAATAAAGGGAGATCACAAGATGGGGTCTTGTCAATAGATAGAGGATGGAAAACTAAATTCAATGGTGTGAATTGCATGAAAAATGGATGTTGGATGACTCTGTGGTGCACGGAAGAAATGTTTGACCAAGTGGAGGCCTATAAACAGGGGGGACCATGTGACATGTGCCATTTTCACTGTGTAGTGTTGAGTTGGAGTGGAGGGCCCCAAAAAACAACTATTGATTTATTCTGATTATACTGGTGGTTTTCTGATCTATGACTTGCAGGTAATATCTCTCAATGAGCCTATCATTGTCAATGGTGTACTTTTGGTTTTTCCTCACTCTGGGGGCCATGGCAGTCCCAAAGGGTTCTCGGGTTCGGGTCGCACTTTTCAAGGGGAAAGGCATGACCTAAGTTGCAAGTATCGGGCATAAAAGTGTGACCCATTTGCACCTGTCAGGAAGATAGGTGCAACCCAGGTCACACCTATTCATGAGATAAGAGTGAACCAAGCATTCATGTTAAGACTTTTTGCGCGACTATGATTGCACAAAAATGCCTGACATGCACGACCTAGTCCAGAATGGGAATTTTTATGTAACTAGGTCTGGCAAGGACTTTGTGCATGTGTAGGATGCCTCGAGTCAGGTGGCGAGAGAGAGACATTAGTGATATCAAAGATGATGTGTAGGATGATGGAGCAGTACAGGACATGCTCGCCCAATGTGGGTTACTGAAGTTCTTTCAGATCCCCTTGATGTGTTCAACAAAACTATTGCTGAACAAGATGGTGAGTTATTGGGATAAAGTTTTAGAGTGTTTCATCATCTAGGGTGAGAATTTGGAAATCACCCTTTGAGATGTGTATTTGTTGACTGACCTCTCGCTGTTGGGCATGATGGGCGACACCTCGTCGAAGCTCCCAAGGGGGGTGTTGATGGATGCCATTTTCTCTAGGAATTTCTATGCCTCAACATATGTGCATAATTCATACATATTGGTGTGTGACATAGAGAGTCCAGAGACTCGAACAATGGCAGCTATGGTGCTGCACATACTGGGATCAAAGGGGCTGCACAAAAACTCAGGTGGCCAACTGATAATGGTCGAGAGTGTGCTGAGGGGAACGTACTATGGGTGGGCCTAGATGTACTTGACTTTGGTTCAGCATGTGGTGAACTAGGCCATCTTGGTGGGTGGGGATTTCTATTTCCCCTCCTTCTTATGCTCATTTTTTTAGTGACTTGCTACACTGCGATCGCATTTGGAGGTGCATAAGGGAGGACCTTGGGAGCCTCAAATGAGGAGATGGTGTGAGATGATGATTAGAGAGGGAGGTGACTTGGTGGGTCACTTCTTCATCTGAGAGATATTTACATAATGGTGGTAGCTTCCAGTCCTCATAGAGGACTATCCATACACTGGCATGGATTACCGGGGAGACTTGGAGACGCCTCGACCTCCAAGGAAGGTCTGGGGACCTAACGGTACATATACATTATTCTTTTTTGGTTGCATTCATATATAGTTTACTAGCATAGTGGTAGCTAGATCATGTGTGAGATAGATACCGATGACATACTGTGTGCATGTGCATACTTGGGACCACACCCTCCAGCGGAGTACTAGGGTAGGGTGGAGGTGTTAGATCAACCCGCTCATGAGAAGAGGAGGCAGCGGAGTGAGAAATTGGACTCACTATGACTGGAAATAGAGAGTTTGTTGGAGGGGGTCACTGATGACAAATGGAAGTACCTAGACAATGATTTGATTGTCGTGTGCTACAGGGATCCTCTGGAATGGATCTCTCTTATGAGGATGATTGCAGTTGTTTTTTAGTATGTCAGAGAGGCATCATAGGTTGACGTGATGATGGAGGATGAAATATTCGATGAGGAGGAGGACACAGAGTTAGAGGAGTATGAATCAAACTAACAACTTGTGATACTGTCCCCAATGCATTTAAGCATGGGGATTTTTGTATGATGTATATGATCAGACAAGAAATCCTGTGGAGCTTCTCATTTTGTTCTAAACATGATATTTATGATATATATGCACGTGGATGCACCTTTTATATGTTTATGGGTTTTTGAGTATCTTTTTATTATTAAGCATATATGATGTATATGACATATGTATGCACGACTATATGATGATGCATGATGCAGTGTATTTCCTATATGTGATGATTGATGTGCCACTCTAGAACGTCATTAGCCATTTGGTCTGCTACACTATTGAGACTTCTTGGAACATGCATGAATAAAATGCATTCTAAATCTCTAACCAAGTGTCTAGTACGCAGGAACTTTCTAAAGAGGCAAGGATGGCGTACCATGTTAGCACTCAAAATCGAACCCAAGGTTGTGGAAGGTGGACCCTGACGTAACAGTAGAACCATTTTAGGAAATGAGAGTCGGCTTCTTCCTTTCCAGAGAGGGATCTCTCATAAGATATTTATCAAGGCTAGATTTAAAGATAAAACAAAATATGAGTTCATGGTTGAAACAAGACAAACAAAATTGGGCTATGGAGTCACAATTATCAAAATATACGGAGCAATTTGCATGGGAAATGTCTGCAAAAGCAAGGTAGTACTTCGATTATGGTCAATATATTTTTGGTTTGGTGGAAAAGGAGGAAAGATGATAGTCCATTAACACAGAGCACCTGTTAGATCAATTCTGCATTAACTTTGGTAGAAATAATTTGTGAATATCAGAGACAATAGACAAAGCATAACAAAGTATGAATTATGAAAAATATCACACACTTATCTCAAATATGAGAAAAAAAATAATGGAGATATTAACAAGAAGGACATGCACATAAATAAAAGAAAATTATAGACTGTAACTGAGAAATACACATGGATTTTTGCATTCGAAAACTAGCATCCGGCTCTGTAACTTTTGTTAAAATGGATCAAAATTACATAAATGCAAAGGTCTCACGGGTTTTAACCCTTTAATCCTCTATTGAGGGTATACTTATAATGTCTTAGGCCCCCGATACCAACCTCAAAACAGGGCCAAAATTAGTTACAAATTGAGAAACAAACTCTAACGTGGCATAGTTTCCAGCATTTACATAAAACAAAAAATATGTTACAGACTGTGCATGGTTGGATTTAAAATAGTAATGCATCTCCAGGATCCTGGCTCGCTTGATCATCCTACAACTGTCCCTTCGATCCTTGTCACACTTAGGCATGTCCTCCTTGGCACAACCTGTATTTACTTTTTCGGTAATTTTCAATTATATTCCATTGAATAGGAGCTGGAATCCCCATACTGATCATCTCCTGATCCAACACACTAAGCTCCACGTTTTCTGGATAGGAGAAATATGGAAAATGGGTACATGTAGCCTTTAAGTCAAAAAACAATTAAAAGTATCCAGTTAATTTGTCAATCACAGTTTTACATGATAGGGATTGTTGCATATCATTAAACTATCTATGATCTTTTCTGAAATTGATCAATCTATCCCCATACTCCTTCTAAGACAACATCCCTCCTTTCTCTTCCCAAAAGAAAGGAAGCCCTCTTTTGAATAAAGGATTAAAAAGTTGCCTGAATTCTTTAACCTGATTATGCATAACAACAATCTTTTCTTGAACTGTTTCCAAATGATGATATTTATTTACCACTTTTCTTGCCCATGTGATGACCAAAACACTATCCTAGACATTTGCTTTCCTGATTTCTTCTTCTGTCAAGTTGTTCAAAAACTTGATTGCATTATTAGCTGTGTCAATGGGTTTTTTGTTTAATACCTTCCTCACCATCACGACATTATGTCTAGCTTATTGTGTGACAATCTCCTTGTCTAGAATAAAAACCAAATGGGTCCTGAACTTGGCTACTTCTGCTATCAATGCATCCCAGATAAGGTGCTTGGCCCCTTGTAGGGTTGACCGTCCTAAAACTTGTTTTGAGAATTTGTTGTTCTTTTCTACCAGCTCTCTACATTTTTCTTCCAATATCTTTCTCGCCTTTTCTTTCTTTTTAGCCATGTTTTCCAAGTATTTATTTTGTTTCTTCAAACCAGTGATTTCTAAAGCCTTAAGACTCACCTGATACATATCTTGAGAAAGAGATTCTATACCAGATTGTACAGAATATGAAATAAATGACACTTGTTGTTCCTTATCCTTTTCCTTCAGTTCTTCCAGCTCCTTTTCCAACTCAAATGGAACTTCATTCATAGATCTGGCACATTTTAATTTGATCCCTTTAATCTTGGTCACTAGTTACTAGTACTGTCTCGTTCCCACTATATCACCCTTCAATATCCTCCTTTAATCTAAAAAACTCCTCAAATATGAATCTCCCATTCATGGTTTCCACCCACTTACCAAAATCCTTCTTCCTTGCTCTTTAAAATGGCGGAATAATTGTCAACCGTTAATCTAGACTATACCTCATCTGGGTCATCAAAAGGTGGGGCCATTTTAACATTATGCTAAAATCCGGACTATATTATTCCACGCATCTCTAATTTTCAGAATGGATCTCATGCATCGATAAAAAGCCACCTTACATTCTTCTCGTTCAAACTAAAAGGGCCCACCAAATTCTTCAAATTTTAAAATTTGTTCCCTCTATGCGTGTTCAATCAGCGAAATCATTTTTTTCCATAGATCTATTTTCGACTTGATCTCCACCGTTGAAACCTTACCTCTCTTTAAACCATTCCACAAATTTGAAATGCCATCTTCTACGAGCACTTTCGATCAACGAAATTTACCTCCACCGTTGATCTAAGCAACCTTCGATCTTGGCCCTTAAAACTTGCGGGTGTTTAAGTGATTCCCCAAATCTAAAAAATAATTTTCATCGTGCACTTTTCATTTGTGAAATAGATCTCCCCCATTGACCTAACCTTAACACTGATCGCCGTCATCGAAATACAACCCTTTTTACACCACTTTGTTGATCCAAACATTTTATTTCTCCCTGTACCTGCTTTCACCAAAATTCTTAAACCTGTTCACTTAAGCATGTCATTTCCTACAGAAACTCATTAATATCTCCCAAGGTCGTATACTATAAGAATTTGACAAACATTATTTTTCCTTTCACAGTTGTAATTCCCTCCAACTATTTATCAAAAAAATAGTGCTAATAAGTGGCTCCAGCTAGGGATGTTATCCTCCCTATGAGGTAGAAAAGAACCCATAGACCAGGTGTCGAATCCATTGGGTGGCTCTCTATATTTCAGAACTCAAAATTTTTATTGTTGTTGTTTATGTAAGAAAAAAACAAAGAAAATGGAACATGTCTACCCTCCTAGATCTTATGGCCTTCTCTTCATTCTTCAAATATTCTGGGATCACCATTTGTACTGCTTGAAAATAAAGAAATATATACAACTATGATACAAAAGTTTACCTCTTCCTTTCAGGTCAAATAATGCTTGAGAAACCTTCCATTTACTCTACCTCCTTCCAGCAAAGATCCATCCTGATGCTGCAAAATGAAATCATTCTCTCCTCTATGTGCTACAATGATATAAGGACCCACCCACATGTGGTCAAACTTCCCATGTTTCCCTTTTTCTTTGTGAGGTGCTTCCCATTTCAGAACCAAATCATCAATCAATAATTTTTCCTCTTTGACCCTCCTATTAAAAGTATTCTTCATTTTTCTTTAGTGTATATGTACTTTACCATAGGCTTTGTCTCTTAACTCATCAATTCTATGATTTGATTGATTATTATCTGCACTTGATTTGGTTCATCCTGCTGCTCCTACAACAACCTCATGACAGGTACTCCCAAGGATGCTGGAAAGACTACTTCAGCTCTGTATACCAACTGGAATGGTGACATCCCAATTGCTCTTTTTGTGTTAATCCTGTCAGCCCACAAAGCATATTTCAGCTTAGTATGCCAAGCTATCTTGTTGTCTTCCAATAGCTTCTTAATAATCCTCAACATGCTTTTCTTTGAATATTATTCTATCCCATTTACCTGTGGGTAATAGGTAGTAGAATGGTTGAGGATGTTATGATACTTATGACAAAAATTAATCATATTATTAGACTTGAAAGATGTTGCATTGTTTGTTACTATCCTCCTAGGGCATCCAAACCTAGACAAAATGTTTTCTTCCAGGAAACCAATAATCACCTCATCAGTATCACTCTTGGTAGGTATTGCTTCAATCCACTTTGTAAAATAGTATGTGGCTACCAAAATCCATCTATGCTGTCCATAATAGTTTGGGTTTATTTCCCCAATGAATTCTATTCCCCACTATTGAAAAGGTGCTTCCACAGATATTCAGTTAAGTGGAAGTGGAACAAGTTTCCTCTTACCATAAAAAATATAGCATTGGTGGCACTTAGTGATATTTCTATAAACATAAAAAATTAATGAGGGTCGGTAGAGACCAGCTCTCAAAATTTTGTTTGTTTTTACTTTCCAAGAATGGTGTCCCCCACAATCACCTTTATGAACCTCCTCTATAGTATGTTGGGATTCATTGTCCAAAGAATAATTTAATAAAACACCACCTGGATCTTTCCAACATAGATATTCATTTAGAATGCAAAACTTGGCTGATTTTAGCTTTACTGACCTTGCCTTGTTTTTCTCAACCCTGCAGGAGATTGTAAATTTTTCAGCACATATACAATGTCAGAATGCCATGGGGATATGGATAAATCAAGAATTACATGTACCTCAGTGTCTGGCGGGCTCGAATGAATGGTCAAGAAATTTAGTTGCAAGGAATCATAGTTGGAATTTGTCATCATTTTCGCTAGTCCCTGACCTTTAATCATTTTTGTTGGGTTTGATCTCAATGTCATACTCTAATAACAAAACCATCCATTTTGTTATTTTTCCTTCTTGATCAGGCTGTGTGAGGATACATTTCACTACACTGCCAGGAACATAAGCAATGATGTGTGAGTGAAGAACATAAAATATGAAATCTTTTAGAGATTTGACTAGAGCATACACTTGTTTCTCTATTATGTCATACTTCAACTGCCCATCTCTCAACACTTTGATGAAAAGGCTATAGGTTGCTCTGCATTCTGATCATTCTTCTGTAATAGCACTCTAGCAATAGTGTGATCAGAAGCATAAGAAAAGATTAAAAAATCCTTGCTAAAATCTGGGCTTACAAAAATAGGTGCTT